>BMAO01005633.1:0-185155 GCA_019973975.1 Trichonephila clavata | reverse complement strand
AAGAAACACACTTTCGCATTTAACACATTTAAGAAAAATATATTTCCTTATTAAAATTATTGATTGAAAGTGTATTAAATGGTTCCGACACAAATGCTGAAGTGGGGAGAGTATTATTTTATTCTTAGTGCAAGTTGTTATGATGAGATTTGATTTATGCAGAAAAAATTCATTCAACAGAAAAGTATAAATTTAAGGATTAAAATTTGCATAAATTAAAAGTATTAAAACCTCTCTTAATGTTATTTTAAATTAAAAATATAATAAAATGCAGAAACCCCAGTTTTAATGTACAAGTTTCTTCATCGTATATAACAGAGGTTCCCAAACCTTTTTGTCTCATAGACCCCTTGCCATGTTTTTCGGTTTCCCTGCCTACCTAATATTAAATTTTTGCAAATTTATCAACTTAAATGTCTTTTTGATAATTGGTGCTACTACTTTCAAAAAATTAAATTTTTAACTGTAATGAAGTATAGTTCTGCGTTTAAAACTTAAGAAGCGCATATAATGAATTAAAATTAAAACAAAATAACTGAACAAATGCTTTTAAAGAGAAGGATGAATCTGGTGTTTCAATAACAAATTTTCAATATTTAATATCAATCTTGTCAGGTTTAACCCTAACCTTCCTTTTTCGTAAGTGCCTACTTCTTTCTTTCTTTTCCTTTCTTTTTTGTTTTGAGTTTGGAAAACTCAGTGAAACTCCCCCTCACAAGGAAAAACACATTTAAAAACTTTCTAATGATATTCCATAATTTGTGACAAATATCAGGTATGTCTTTTTAAAGCCAAAATTACTGACATCCGTTTCTATAAGATCTTCATTAGGACCTATTCAAATCAGTTCCTATTGCAATATGACACTTTTTTTTTCAAAGCGACTATTTGAAATCATTGTCTACTGCTGTATTACTAAAAAAAAACAATCTCAAACTTAGTTTCAAAATCTGAGTAAGGGCATTTAAATGTTAAACGTAGGTTAAAATGTCCTGACAGACTGTGACAAATTAAAAAAAATTCGTGACGTTCAATATTATACTTATTTAACTTAATTTTGGAAAAAAATGCTGAAATATTCCTTGTATATAAAATTTATGTTGTCACCTAGTATGGTAGTCACCTTTTATGTTGTTAAACTAACCTCACTAAATTTAGTAAACGTTAAATTGGTAAAATCTGGTTCCCACTGGATCAAATTTTTTTAAAGATTAACGCCATGATCTAGTTTAATGAGAACCACGATCATAGACCCCCATTTACACCTCATGAGCCCCCAAATTATTTTTTTTTACTCGCGTGGATCTCTTGCAGGTCGTCATAGACCCCTGGGAGTGCATATAGATAAATTTGGAAATCCATTGGTATATAATAATACTACATTTATTCTCATTTTGCTTTTTAAAAAGGATGATCACTTTTACTTTTTACCTCATAATTTTTTTTTAAAAAAAAGAAAGAAAAAAAAACAGGAAAAAATATATATTGGTTTGCGTTTTCTTAGTCTGATATTCAATAATGTTACAGTTTAATTCTGTCTTGATCAAATCTAATACCAAAATCAAAATGTTTTTTTTAAAAATTTTTTTAAAGTTTTATAAAGTAATAGGAGAAAAAAATAAATTTTCTTTTGCTTATTAAAAATATTTTTCAACTTTTAACTCGCCATTTCTTTAAATCTTTATTTTTTATCCTTTATTTGCTTGTTACTATGATTCAACAAATTGGATGGTTTCTGTTCGCCGTGATGTGGATCCAACGTTCATCACACAATTTTCTCACAAGGCAAGAGCTATGAATGAGAAATCTCCCCTTTCCAACAACACAGAAACTGAAAAAGCAATAAAATCATCCCCTACAAAAGCGCTTGTAGACCTCCCGTATCTTAAAGGGGGGAAGGCATAAAACTGTGGTGCATTTTCGAAGCAGTTCCCAAAAATAAACATGAACCGTTTCGCTACCGCCAGCTTTGAAAAAGTAGACCGCTTTTGAATGAGTTTCAATTAGAGCCTCACCCACTCAGAGGGTTAATAGTATAGACGTTGAATAATCCCTCCACCAGAAAATTGGACCAGTTGATTTCTCTTCCATCGCTTCTCTTTCCTTTCCACTGAAATGGAAATAAAATCCTTTTGCACCCGGTTCCTCAGACACTGTCCTCAACACATTGGTTATTCAAGACACGGTCCTTGCCCAGTTGGGTGTCAAGTGCTTTAAGTCACACTCAGATACGGGATATACTTAATAGTATCGACGTTGTTTAATCCCTCCACCAGAAAATTGGACCAGATGATTTCTCTTCCATCGCTTCTCTTTCCTTCCCACTGAAATGGAAATAAAATCCTTTTGCACCCGGTTCCTCAGACACTGTCCTCAACACATTGGTTATTCAAGACACGGTCCTTGCCCTGTTGGGTGTCAAGTGCTTTAAGTCACACTCAGATATGGGGTATACTTAATAGTATCGACGTTGACTAATCCCTCCACCAGAAAATTGGACCAGTTGATTTCTCTTCCATCGCTTCTCTTTCCTTTCCACTGAAATGGAAATAAAATCCTTTTGCACCCGGTTCCTCAGACACTGTCCTCAACGCATTGGTTATTCAAGACACGGTCCTTGCCCGGTTGGGTGTCAAGTGCTTTAAGTCACACTCAGATACGGGGTATACTTAATAGTATCGACGTTGACTAATCCCTCCACCAGAAAATTGGACCAGTTGATTTCTCTTCCATCGCTTCTCTTTCCTTTCCACTGAAATGGAAATAAAATCCTTTTGCACCCGGTTCCTCAGACACTGTCCTCAACACATTGGTTATTCAAGACACGGTCCTTGCCCTGTTGGGTGTCAAGTGCTTTAAGTCACACTCAGATACGGGGTATACTTTATAGTATCGAAGTTGACTAATCCCTCAACCAGAAAAATTGGTCCAGTTGATTTCTCTTCCATCGCTTCTCTTTCTTTTCCACTGAAATGGAAATAAAATCCTTTTGCACCCGGTTCCTCAGACACTGTCCTCAACACATTGGTTATTCAAGACACGGTCCTTGCCCTGTTGGGTGTCAAGTGCTTTAAGTCAAACTCAGATACGGGGTATACTTAATACTATCGACGTTGACTAATCCCTCCACCAGAAAATTGGACCAGTTGATTTCTCTTCCATCGCTTCTCTTTCCTTTCCACTGAAATGGAAATAAAATCCTTTTGCACCCGGTTCCTCAGACCCTGTCCTCAACACATTGGTTATTCAAGACACGGTCCTTGCCCTGTTGGGTGTCAAGTGCTTTAAGTCACACTCAGATACGGGGTATACTTAATAGTATCGACGTTGACTAATCCCTCCACCAGAAAATTGGACCAGTTGATTTCTCTTCCATCGCTTCTCTTTCCTTTCCACTGAAATGGAAATAAAATCCTTTTGCACCCGGTTCCTCAGACACTGTCCTTACACATTGGTTATTCAAGACACGGTCCTTGCCCTGTTGCGTGTCAAGTGCTTTAAGTCACACTCAGATACGGGGTATACTTAATAGTATCGACGTTGACTAATCCCTCCACCAGAAAATTGGACCAGTTGATTTCTCTTCCATCGCTTCTCTTTCCTTTCCACTGAAATGGAAATAAAATCCTTTTGCACCCGGTTCCTCAGACACTGTCCTTAACACATTGGTTATTCAAGACACGGTCCTTGCCCTGTTGGGTGTCAAGTGCTTTAAGTCACACTCAGATACGGGGTATACTTAATAGTATCGACGTTGATTAATCCCTCCACCAGAAAATTGGACCAGTTGATTTCTCTTCCATCGCTTCTCTTTCCTTTCCACTGAAATGGAAATAAAATCCTTTTGCACCCGGTTCCTCAGACACTGTCCTCAACACATTGGTTATTCAAGACACGGTCCTTGCCCTGTTGGGTGTCAAGTGCTTTAAGTCACACTCAGATATGGGGTATACTTAATAGTATCGACGTTGACTAATCCCTCCACCAGAAAATTGGACCAGTTGATTTCTCTTCCATCGCTTCTCTTTCCTTTCCACTGAAATGGAAATAAAATCCTTTTGCACCCGGTTCCTCAGACACTGTCCTTACACATTGGTTATTCAAGACACGGTCCTTGCCCTGTTGCGTGTCAAGTGCTTTAAGTCACACTCAGATACGGGGTATACTTAATAGAATCGACGTTGACTAATCCCTCCACCAGAAAATTGGACCAGTTGATTTCTCTTCCATCGCTTCTCTTTCCTTTCCACTGAAATGGAAATAAAATCCTTTTGCACCCGGTTCCTCAGACACTGTCCTTAACACATTGGTTATTCAAGACACGGTCCTTGCCCAGTTGGGTGTCAAGTGCTTTAAGTCACACTCAGATACGGGGTATACTTAATAGTATCGACGTTGACTAATCCCTCCACCAGAAAATTGAACCAGTTGATTTCTCTTTCATCGCTTCTCTTTCCTTTCCACTGAAATGGAAATAAAATCCTTTTGCACCCGGTTCCTCGGACATTGTCCTCAACACATTGGTTATTCAAGACACGGTCCTTGCCCTGTTGGGTGTCAAGTGCTTTAAGTCACACTCAGATACGGGGTATACTTAATAGTATCGACGTTGACTAATCCCTCCAGCAGAAAATTGGACCAGTTGATTTCTCTTCCATCGCTTCTCTTTCCTTTCCACTGAAATGGAAATAAAATACTTTTGCACCCGGTTCCTCAGACACTGTCCTCAACACATTGGTTATTCAAGACACGGTCCTTGCCCAGTTGGGTGTCAAGTGCTTTAAGTCACACTCAGATACGTGGTATACTTAATAGTATCGACGTTGACTAATCCCTCCACCAGAAAATTGGACCAGTTGATTTCTCTTCCATCGCTTCTCTTTCCTTTCCACTGAAATGGAAATAAAATCCTTTTGCACCCGGTTCCTCAGACACTGTCCTTACACATTGGTTATTCAAGACACGGTCCTTGCCCAGTTGGGTGTCAAGTGCTTTAAGTCACACTCAGATACGGGGTATACTTAATAGTATCGACGTTGACTAATCCCTCCACCAGAAAATTGGACCAGTTGATTTCTCTTCCATCGCTTCTCTTTCCTTTCCACTGAAATGGAAATAAAATCCTTTTGCTCCCGGTTCCTCAGACACTGTCCTCAACACATTGGTTATTCAAGACACGGTCCTTGCCCTGTTGGGTGTCAAGTGCTTTAAGTCACACTCAGATACGGGGTATACTTAATAGTATCGACATTGACTAATCCCTCCACCAGAAAATTGGACCAGTTGATTTCTCTTTCATCGCTTCTCTTTCCTTTCCACTGAAATGGAAATAAAATACTTTTGCACCCGGTTCCTCAGACACTGTCCTCAACACATTGGTTATTCAAGACACGGTCCTTGCCCTGTTGGGTGTCAAGTGCTTTAAGTCACACTCAGATACGGGGTATACTTAATAGTATCGACGTTGACTAATCCCTACACCAGAAAATAGGACCAGTTGATTTCTCTTCCATCGCTTCTCTTTCCTTTCCACTGAAATGGAAATAAAATCCTTTTGCACCCAGTTCCTCAGACACTGTCCTCAACACATTGGTTATTTAAGACACGGTCCTTGCCCTGTTGGGTGTCAAGTGCTTTAAGTTACACCGATGAGGCATAAATCGTCAGGTCAGTCCGACGCAAAAAATACTCAATCCTACGCATGTCTTCTTCACAATAGCGGACCATCCTTTCTAAACACATGCATAGCAAGGCCCCGTGTAAAACGAAAGACATGGATGGCTGACAAAAGGTGTGGTATATTTATTGTCCACTTGAAGAAGGAAAGCAATACAAGTATATTTTCGTTTGAGAAACCGGAAAACAGTAAGGAGGGGTAACAGACAGAGGGTCATCAAAGGAGCTCTATTACTGGAGAGACACTCAGAGACAATACAACACAAAACTTGTAAGCTCCAACTTTTTTGTTACAGGATTCTACATGACAGTGAGTGTTGGAATTTTGGAGAGTTTCATAAGATCACTTCGAATGATAGAGTGTTTTAGTCTGGCCAGCCCCATATTTTCCTTCGAAGTATTGTCTTGGTTCGAAATCTCCAAAGTTTTTCTAGGGACTGAGCCTAAACTTGGAATTGGGGAAAAGTTGGAAGAATGAGGTTTGAAGGAGCGATAGTTGACTGGATCTTGTTCGAATTTCAAAAAATACTTTCTATTCCTCCATTCAGGTTCAAATATATTTTTTAAACTTGTAGTGGATGACAATTGATGTTAATACATTTTTTCAAATATTACTTCCTTAATTAAATTTTATTTTTTAATTTAAATATATCCGCGTTATTTCTGACGAAGTTACAAATACCTGCAACAGATGGCACCAGTACGTTTTTCTACCAAAAGTAGGAATTGACTTAATTTTTTTTATTACTTGTTAATTGTAAATTCAACTTTTGTACAACTCTGTCGGGTACTTAACTTCTTTCTACAAACAAATTTAACCAATGATTGATTTTAATTTGGAATGAACTTATTATTTCTGCATTTATATATTTTACATCAAAAATGTTAAATTCAGCGTACAGTCACTTAAATTTTTTTTTTCCATTCAGAATTGCTTTTTTAATTACTTCGATTAAATTAAGGACAGTTTCTTTCAGACCAAGATCTATTGCAAATCAAACACGAGTTTTATTTAATTTTCAGTCTCATTTACTAAGAAATTTGGTTGAAATTGTAAATTTCGTGTCATGCATTTATTTTTCTATATCTGTTGTCCTTATTATAATTTGGATGCATTATGGTTCAGTATCCATAGGAATTAAAAATGTTCACTTGGTTTGGCTTCTATTCATTCGAATATTTGCTAAGGAATAGGGATTATATTATCAAAATTCCGGGATTAGGACTGGATTATTAATGAAAAATACTTAGCATAGAGTTGAAATTACATAATAAAACATAATTAAAAAATTGGTTTAATAATATTTGTTATTGAAATCAAAACTTAACTCATCATAAAAAACAAATATAAAATTGTACATAATGAATTTGTGACGGATTTATACACGTCCTTCCATTAATCCTCTTGGGAAATCTTTGGTCTATAAATAACAACAACCCTTTCTCAAGAAGAAACCATGATATGCGGATTAGGTCTGTTATATATAGTTTAGGTTTGCTTGCTAGAAGGATAGATAGATACATAGATGGGAATTGATATTTAATTGAAGTTGCCAGAAGATTGAAATATTAAGACGTAGAAGATAGGAAGTATATCTACAGATCAGGTATTAGTCATATTGATAACGCGTTTTGGGCTTTAAATTGTTAAAGAGATTTAAGTGACAATTAGTCACATAGTTATAGTGTAAATCATATATTAAAGTAGAAAATTGATTCATAAAAGTTGGATCTATTGATTAGAAGTACTCTCTGAATTCGCGACTCTCGTAGCAAAATCCCTGTTCTTTTCTGGGAAACATCTCAACCTAGTTGGTTAATTGAATTTAGTCTGTGTTAATCAGTGTGAATAAATAATTAAAAGGTATCATGTCGAGTCGTCCTCCACTTCCTCCCACACCTTTAGCCGGGTCCGAGAGTAGATAGAGGGGGTTACAAATTCAATAAAAATACATAATTTGAATTTATTGAAAATTGACCCATTTGAATTAAAAATCGATATGTTTGAGATTTCCCAAAATCTTATTGTAAATTAAAAACAGAAAAAAGCCCCTATTTTATTTTCATTGAAACACTGTACTTTTTTATGTTTAATATATTTAGAATTGATAACTGTATAGAGGAGATAAAAACATTGTAAGGAAGTAGATTTTTCCAAATTAAAATTATGAAGACTGAAATGAATTTTTTCGCCAACAAACTCACATATTCCTGTTCACAGTATGAACAAAAGATATAATGGATTTACATAAATTTTAATTTAAAAAGTTTTATACTTATACAACTCTTACAGAAAAAGTACTTTCCTTTTTTTTTTCTAAAAAAAAAATCTTTTTAACACTAAAAATTTATCATAATAAACACTAAAATTAACTCTAATAAAAATACTCAAAAAAACAGACTTCAATAATAATAATAATAATAAATACATTGTATACTTCTCAGTCTAATAAAATTCTGTCTTTTAGCTTCCTCAAAAAGTGTCTTTTCGAAATATTTTGAACAACATTGAAATATTAATTCATGCAATCTAATTTGAAAATGTATTTATAATGATAGCAAAATAATGTTTCTAAATTTATCTCTCCGTAGATTAAAAAAGAAAACATTGAAATAACTCACCTATAACTGAGTTAATTCACAAACTTTAAATATTCAGAAAGAATTTTGAAGAAATTACTTTTCTATACTTCAAACAGCAATAATAGCTTATACAGCTTATAAGAATATACTTATAATAGAAAAATAATATTACTAAAGCTATCTCTTGATGTATAAAAAAAGAGAGAAAAATCTAAAAAAAACACATCTTTCATATTAAATTAACATTAATTCAGAAAACTGACTCATGATTGACGATACAGAAAAGAAATATCAAAACTTATTATAAATATCATAGAGAAATGAGTCATATTTTTTTATTTCTGGGAAACAGCAATGAATGGTGCGCAAAGTCCCATTTCGGAAGTGGAAGCTATCTATATAAATTTTCTGAGAATTAAATTCTTATAAAATTTTGATTAGAAAAATTTTTTAAAATATAGTTTAGACAAACTTTAAATTCCGAGATTTGAAGAACTGGGATCCCGGTGCTACTACGGAAAGGCTCTTTGTATTTGTCTTAATGGTATCCTTTGATATTTTCAGGAAGACAACACTTCGGAATATCGAATTCTCAATGTGAGTTTTTCAGCAAAACCCTCTGACTCTCGCCATCCGGAAACATTTTTCTCTTCTCAATACTTGCAAGAAAGAGTTTATCTCGGACGAGCGATTCTGGCTAGGTTAACTCATGTACACGTAAGTATTACGAAATTAATTTAATTTGCTCTGGAATGATTATTTTTGGGGGTAAATGTCCGAATTTTAATACTTTGTCCTTTCTTAGTATCTACACCAAAATAATTCCATTTTTACATTCAGTTCAATGACCACCTTTCACTATATTTTAGCTAAGTACTTATAATAAAATAGATATTACGCATAGGATTTAAAAAAAAAAATTGTACCCTTTTCTTGCAGGTCTTGCCGTTTGAAGATAATTTGTGTGTCAGGGAACCTTGCATTAATTTCGAGCAATGTCTTTCTGTTCTGAAATTCGGTAATGCGTCCGACTTCGTCTCGTCTGACATGTACTTCTTTCGGTCCATCATTCCTATAAACACATTTGCTTGTCGTTGTCCACCAGGATTTACAGGTATTATATATTAATATTAACATGCATTTATATAATTATTATTTTAGTTAGCCCATCAACCAGCATTTATATGGAATCCGCATTATTAATATCCAAAATAATTTGCCTCGCAAAAGATACATTCATTCACACAGCACTTCGGTCTGTAAATTCTGTCTATAATATAACACACCGTCTGTTGTATTCATATTACCATATAATGACAATTTAAAATGCGTTGTTTATTCTTGAAAGAACGGATATCGATATAAAAACGAAATAAATTTTAAAAAAACTGCCGCTTGCTTCATTGTAATTTCTTTTTGATAATTGACATATCAATACTTTTATTTTTTGAAATCGGGAAATAAAGGTTTGATATTGGTAAATTTATTATCTTTAATTTTCAGTTTTTTAATTTTAAGCAAAATAGTTTCTTTTTTATTTCTGAGAAATTACTTTCGTAAATATACACGTTTTTTGTCTTTCAAATTCTTAATTTTACTCCTTACTGTTTTCTGAAAAACTTTTCAAACGCGTAACTTGAACTTATTACCTCTATTTAAAAGACTCGCCTATCTCCCATTCAAGACAATTTGCTCTCGTATATGCCATTTTAACATAATTTCGACGCCGAATAGAAATATTTCAAAAATTGTTAAATAAGAATGAGTATCTTGAGGAAATATTTTAGTGGACTCTTACATGTCTACTAATATAAAATGTTGATTGTTTGCAAGGGAACAATAGAAAGACAGATGTTCTGAGCTGAAGCGATTTTTCCTAACAGCTGCTCGCCATCATAGCAACATCCAATAACGGAAATTATTAATATCTGTATCTTTCAAACGATGTATATTTACAGCAGAATATTTATACGTTTCGAAACAGCTATGAGATATAACCTTTGATTCCACATACATGTGCATATTTAGTTTCGAACTTTAATTTTTCTACTTTTAAAACCGAAATGTATTGTGAGGGTTAATATTTTCTATGGATTAAAACTCTTGAATTCCTTTTAAAATTAGTCTGTTTAAAACAATGGAATGATTATAACCGCTTTTGATATTGTGACCATAAAAACATTCTTCGTGATTTAAGGATTTGAAACCCTCGTTTGTTTGTTTCAGGAATGAATCACAAATACGAATGCGATACTGAAGTGAATCTGTGTTATTCGAGCCCCTGTCTACATGGCGGTTCGTGCATGCGCAGAGAAGGAGGTTTCTCCTGTATCTGCCCTCACGGATACACAGGTGAATGTCACTGTACTTTTCTCACCTCTTTATCTAGCATTTCATAATATTAATCCAAAAGAAAATGTGTAGGCAATAGTTTTTAAAAGTATCATGATTAAGAAATATATAGTTACAAATTGTGCATTTCCTTTTGTAATTGTTGTAAATCTCAGTTTCAGGGTTTATGGAATCAATTCTTGAACGCCTTTTTAAATCATTTATTAAAGCTCGTAGTATTAATATAAACACTGTATAATTGAAATTAGTAAAGTAACCATTACTTATTTTTCAAGTAATATGTTTCTCTCTGCATTCATGTTTCTTCATTAACCTTTTAAGTTGATGCTCCAATCTGTTTTGATTTTACAAGTGAGTTACTAGAAGCTGTGTAACACTTTTGCAGCCACACCACCATGTATTTCAAAATACCCTACAGTCATAGATGCAACACACACATAAATTTTCTTTCTCTTCCTCTCTGAAGATCTCTCAATTCTTTTAAAGGGAGAAAACGTATTTCTTATGCAACTTTTCCAAATTCTCACCATTTCATTCTTATTTATGAAATGTTTATCTTTTCAATTCGAATGCTACCCCATATTTTCTATTGATTGTATTGAAGCCATGGCTATTTAGCTAGCTCACTATGCATTGGATTAAATAACGTATTGGTTGATTTAATAATTATTTTAAAGGGAATCAAAATTTGAACTCGAATTGACGGAAATATGTACTCAAAAAGTAGAAGGGTTTGTAAAAAAATATTTCCCCCCTCAAAATAAACTATTAGAGAGTTTATAGATTTTTAAAAAAAAAATCTTGTTGCAAAGATATTTACTTTTCTAGTTATTTTCCTTGTATATTTCAATTATTCTTAGTTATAGAGATAAATTTCTCATTGCTTATAAATTTAAATATATAAATATAAATTTCTCTTTTCCACCCCAATTTTGCGGGGGCCTAAGAATGGTCAGGGACCTCTCACATTTCTTCTTCCACGAACCTTTACGACTTGTGGCTCTATTTAGAGTACGCTCATGCAGAACTACACATTGACACAAACATCTATGCTTTCTCCGGGATTCGAACCCAGGCCCTACGGCACAGCAGTCAGCGTCACTAATCGATACTCCGGATGGGCGGCTGATTTCTTCTTAGAAAACAAGAAGAAATCAGAAGGCGGCTGATTTCTTATTAAAAGAAGTTTAATAGAAGTTGCCTTATATTAGTAGAAGTTGCATTTTTAATTTCTTGTAAAAATATTTAGAATGCACAGGTTATGTTTTTTTAGTTTTTCAGTTTTAATTTTCTTATTTTATTCATCGAAATATAAACTTATAAAGTAGAAACCAACGTATTTTTTAAAAGAGTTTTTGAAGATTTTAAGAGCTATTGGAGATGTTACATTATTTTTTTCGTTCATCATTTTATTCTTTTATTAAGAATTATTTTTTTACTTTTTAGTTCGAATCATTATAAAAGAGTGTTCTTTAGTTTTTTTTTTAAACTATAATTTATTTTTCATTTTTTTTTGTTCGATCTATAAAAACGTGTTTTTTTAGTTTTTTAAACTATCATTTATTCACTATTGAATTTATCCTTGAGTTTGATATTTGGAACCGGAATTACATGGCTGCTGAAATTAGTCTTGCTTTTCAATGGATATTAATTAAAGGGTCTGAAGTGTATTTATTCTCTCCGTTTACGGGACCTCGGATGAGTCCCGTATCGATATATTAGATTCCGTCTCTTATTTTCATTTTCAGAAAAATGTTTATATTATGGTTAGAAATTGCAAACACAACCCACCCTCCACTTTTTCTCACTCAAAGAACACTTTTTTGTTTACCTTTTTTTCCACAAGTGTATTTTATACTTGCATATAATTAGCTTTAAATTAAAAACACTTGCTTTTAGGGTTACACCTTAATCTTTTAGTCACTAAATCAGGAATTAGTCGCCCAAATCTGAAAATGGAATATGCAATTAGTCGCCAAATTTGAAAATTGTATGTGCAATAAGTTGCCAAATCTGGAAGTGGTATATGAAATTGTCGCCAAATCTGATTATCGTTATTCCTGACAATCCTGATAAGGACAATGGAACAAAATTATGAAATTATTGTATTGTCATTGGTCCTTGACAAGTGTGCAAAATTTCGAATTCATCCGATCTTTTAAAGTGGGTAAAAATCGAGTTCTAAGATTCCGTTACAGACAAGTGAAACTTATAAAAGCATGTTAAAAACACGACGCGTCCAGCGTTTCATCGTTCAAATGGCTTATTATTTTTCTTGCAAAATTGCCCTGCCGAAGAAAATGTTGGTTCAGAATCTACTGTAGTACGCTTTATCGTCATTAAATAGGAGTATGTTCATTCCAAGTAGTCACAACGTCTCCCTCCATTTTCAAATACAGACATTTCTTTTAGAATTTTCGATGACAGTGTCTCAAATCTAATAGGTGCCATTGGTGCATATCCCTCTTTGATAACTTTATCTAGTTCTTCTGCTGCACTTAATGGTTTTTGTGTACAAATTGATTCAGTTAATGAATCAGAATGTGAATCAATTTGAAGTGTTACCTCATTTGAAATAGAAAACCCAGTTGCATGAGCTATTAGTGGGATTTGAAGAAGCTTCAAGAAGGTTCACTATTAACTTATGACGCTTTACACGTGCAAATAAATAGTTGCCAGTGCATCTCGTGATTCCTACCTGGCGCCTCTTCTCTGTGAATTTAAACTGAATATTAAATGCAAAAAAAAATGCGTCTAGTGGTCTAATACTCAGGTTTTAAAATTGTTCTGTTTGATTATTTTTTTCAATATATTTATCAATACGAAAAAAATAATTACACAAAAAAAAAAAAATTCTACGTACATATTTAAAAAATATATAAATTTTCTGAGAATTCAATTCTTATATAGAAAACTTTGTTGAGAAAAAATTTTCAAGATATAGTTTAGGCGAAAATTAAATCCCGTGTTTAGTTATTTTAATTCCGGGATTTGAAAAAGCTCCGAGATTCCTGGGCTGCAAACTCTAAGATAATTCATAAAGCTTCTTTTACAGCATTTGTGTTGTTTGTTTAGGAAGTGAAGCAGAAACATTTATTAAAAGAAATCTATTGAATAAAGACGCTTTCGACTCTTTGTTTCATTTTTTTCGTTCATCATTTTTATGCTTTGAAATGAACTCGATAAAAAAGGAACTTTTCCTCTGTGTTTTTCGAGCCAAGGGATCTCGAATCAGTTGAAGGCAAATCTATTTTTTGCAGATAATTTTATCACATCGATTTTTCTTGGGATGGAGCATTAAAGAAAATTTGGATTGGTTCCAGTTTGTTTTTTATCTTCTGAAGTTTGTATGAGCTGAATTAAAATTGCGAAAAAGCAATTGCCGATCCATCGGTTTGCAGCCTTTAATATGCCATAGTACGATAATTTTGTTTTTGAAATCATTTCTGTTTCTTTTTATTTATTTTTTAGAAGTTTCTCACATATATGTACGATATTTTATTTTTAAAAAAATATATATTATTTCCTTTGTATTCTATGCGTCTCCCACCCCCTTTGTTCCACCAGCATAAAAAAATCTTGATATGAGTTGAGAATTAATGATAATTTTTCGATTTAATCCATATTATACATTATGTGACAACCCAAAGGCAAGTGATGAGAATCGGCAAGTAGAAAATAAGTAATTTTTATTGCAATAGCATTGAGCAATACATTAGGTGATCTTTTATTTGTACTGTGAATTATGTGAGGAATATTGATCAAAGAATGGACGTCCATTCACTCTCGAACATAGGCCAATCACAGATCAAGACAATATAATATAGGTAGTTTGTCTTCGTTGAGCATTAAATACAGGAGTCTAGCTCGGATGACTCTTCAGGTACGCAAAATGCTCAATATTTAGATAAATTATTTTTGTTTTATGGCAAATACCCGTATTAATGATTTGGCATTTTTTAACATTTAGAAATATTACCTTTTCTCTTTAAAATAAAGAAAATAAAGCATATATAGTGTGTGTGTGTGTCTAGTCAAAATTTCTCTACAAGAGAGAGATGAATAAACATTAATCAAAACTGAAAAAAAATTGAAATTGCAAGATAATCAGACAATAGATTTTAAAAGGATAGATGAGAAATTAAAATAATAGAGTTAAATATAAAAAATATAAAAGTATGGATGCTACAGTATTATAAACATTGCAGACTTAGGACAACTTATATATAAAATACTTTATACAAAAGTTGGGGTTGAACATGTTTTGTGGCCAGCCAACTTTCCACCTTTCTGTTAATAATACTGAGCAAAAACCTATTGAAAATAATGGATAGAAAATCTAAATCCATTATGAGAAAAAAGGTAACTTACCTAAAAATTGCATTCAAAAATGCAGAGCCCGCGCTAAATCTGAGTACAATAAAGAAGTTATTGTCAGATTCTGGAATCAAATGCAAATTCAAGGCATAGAAATGGCTGAATAGTAGCACATAGCAAAAGTATGAAAAAAAATAGGAAAAAAAATTAAACAGTGTTTATATAAATACTACCATTACTGAAAGAACACTAAAATATTATAAATGCATTTAAATATTAAAAAAATTACTACGGTTAAAATAAAACTTTAACTACGGTTAAAATAAGTAACTTTATTTAAAATTAGAATATGGAGGTAACTATATATATCTAAGAAAAAAATGTTAAATTTATAATAATCAACTATTAATATTCTAAGAAATTTTAAGGTATCCGACTACTGCAAAAACTTTTTTTTAAGAAAATAGAGATAGGGAATTTTTTTGTTGTTTTTAGATTTGCTTAGTACATTTTAAGAAAAATATGCTAAAATTAAGAAGATAAAAAGAAATTATTATTACTAAAATGAGAAAAAATTGGTAAAAATGTACAAAAAAAATAACATAAATGGGGCTTATTTTGTAACAAAAGTTTCAATTTTCAATTTTTCAATTCTGATGTGTTACTACGTTATTCATTTTTGAAATGATCTTCAAGATAAGAGGTATTTTAATTTTTCAAAAACTAGAGCACTTTATCTTAGTCATTATATGAAATTGCTTAAAATAAATCAGCGATTATATTCACATAAGAAACTGTAAATTTTGCAATAAAACGGTGATTAATAAATCTGAAGGTTAAAACACTTCTATTATACAGAACATACACAAAAAATTTCAGTTGATTATTTTCAAAACTTTTTTAGCAATCGCTGACCCCGTTTGAGTATTTTCAAAGAACACATTTAAGTAAAACACGTTTTAAAGTATGATATCTTGCTTAAAGTAATGACATCTGGTTTTACTAATACACTTGTAGTTTTTGTTCTAGTGAACAGAAAATAATAAACTTTGTAGCTAATAGCTTTGTAGCTTTTGGATAATAAACTTCTTCATAGCATTATTCGAATGTATGCATGTGTAAAGTAGTGGATATTTATTATTAATAATACAATGTGTATGTTTAAGAAAGCATTCCTACACATTGTGTAAAAACGCGATTGTATTATTTTTTAAGGTGTATTTGCGAATTCTTTCAGGGCAAAAATGCGAAGTGGATCTCTCGAATGGCAGTTGTTCTCCTGGTATTTGTCATGGTAGTTCACAATGTGCCAACAAAAATTCTGCCATCATTTGCAAAAATTGCTCCTTCGAGGCTTGGAGTACTGAAATGTGCCAACTTAAAACTCGAAATTTTGACAGGGGAACTTATTTAACTTTTCCAGCTTTACGGCAGAGGCATAGACTTTCGATTTCCATCAAGTAAGATTTTATTGAAACAGCATTTCCTAAAATACAATTCTTGGTTCTTGTTTTTACTTTCTATGCATTTGAATTTCAGATTCGCCACCCAAGAGCGGCATGCTCTTCTCTTGTACAACGGACGATATAATGATGAACATGATTTTATTTCATTAGAAATAATCAACGCTCAACTAGTATTTTCTTTTTCTCTTGGTGGTCAAGTTTCTCAAGTACCAACTTTCGTCTCTGGTGGAGTTAGTGATGGTCAGTGGCATGCAGCCGAAGTTAATTATTTTAACAGAGTGAGTATGCATTTCATTAAGTTTCATCTTTAAAATTTTTAATTTTTCTATAATGGAATGCGAATTTTCTTTAAATATCGTAGGAAAATTTCAAGCGATTTTAGAAGGATTAAATTCATTTTAAAATATAACAAAATGTTATAAGTTCCATAGTTGAATTTTTTATGTTCTCTAATGTAAATGTTATATTCTTGGATACATAATACGATTTTTCAGTAAATGCAGTGAAAATATCAAGCAAACTACAAGTGAATAAATAATAATTTGATAAATTAACTGTAAAAAATATTATACATTTTTCTTATATTTTCATAAAAATATTTCGAAAACTTGACTAAATATGCTCAAAGTACTTGTGCATATAAATAAAATATTGTAGCTGCAAAAGTTCACTTATGTTTTTAAAAAAAACGTGGAAAACAAATTATCCGCAACTATAATTGGCAAATGAAAGCAAGCAGTTTTTTTTACGCATGGAATTTATGGTGATTGTGTAACAGCAACTAAAACGAGTCTTCAACAGTTGACATCCATCTTTATTGGTGCTCATTTCACTCACACACTATGATGCCAGATGCAACAATATATATAGTTCTTTTACAGTTGCCATACAAATAATAAGATATCCAAATATTACAAGATAAATAACAAGATATGCAAATATTCCAAAATACTTGAATATATAAATAAAATAAAATATTGTAGTAGTGAAAGTTGACCTATTTTTTTTTTAACACGTAACAAATTATGCGCAACTATGATTGGCAAATGAAAAGCAAGCATTTATTTTACTTGGAAATGTTCTTTTCTCGATTCCTATCTTTTTTCTTAAAAACAAAAATCTTTTCATATTTCAACGGAGACTTTATTACTATTTTAATGAAATACTGCTTCTGTTTTTAACTTGACAGTCCAAGTTAATAGACTCAATTTTATGGTCTACGTATTTGGAATAAATTTCGAAAGACTGTCCTTACTATATAATGTAATTTAACAAATGGATTCACAACGTTTAAGTGCCGACTATTATTTTGAAACCCGTTATATTTTATATTGAATTTTGTTTAATTGGATTGGTAATTTATTTTTTCTCCAAGAGTGCAGTACTGAGTGTTGACGATTGTGATGTTGGTATTTCTCTCAAGTATGGAAAGCATCTCAGGAATTACCTTTGCGCGAATATCACAACACAACAGTTAGAGAAAAGGTAAGTGTCTCATTAATCTTTTTACTTTAATATCTACATATTCTCTTAGAAAACATGAATATCTAAGAGGGAAACGGGAAGAAGTTGTTGTTGTTGAAGAAACAATTTTTGGTGTGGCGAAATAAATAAATTAAAAGAAATGCAAAATATCTTGAAGGAACTGAAATGCATATTCATGTTATTTGTACACGTTTCTGTTTTTGGTAAAAGTTAATACAGGCAACAAAATGTCCTAATAGTAACGATATTTTCTTACAATACAACGGCAATAAATAAATAAAAAATGTATAAAAGCAGTGCCGATTTAAGTTCATTTCGGGCCCAGGGCGTAGAAACCCTTGCCACTGGAGGATCAAAATTTTATAACCAAAAAATCTGCTTAAGTCTAGTTTATCCGGGCCCATCTGGAACCCTCTGGATCCCGGGCCAAGTGCTCAATGGATGAACCGGCACTGTATAAAAGCCGTGCTAATTTTTCTCATTTCAAACTATTTCAAAGAGCCTTAAATTAAGAATATATTATTTTATTAACTATTTTTCAACTTGCAAATATTTGTAATTTTTAATGTGTTTAAAAATAAATAAATGTAAGAAGACCCAAAAATATTTGCGTAGTTTGGGAAAAGAAAAAAAGTTTATAGAACTCCTTTTAATCATATAGGTGTAAAAATAATGTTCTCCAGCAAACAGAGTAAAGAGAGAGTCTTTCCATCAATGTATATTTAACACAAAAGCTCATCATTCTCTATTTAATTCAATGAATCGAACTATTTGTGCTTCAAAGATATTTACGTTAAAAACATTTTTTATTAAAAAACCCATAGCAACCAGAAGGATTTTCTACTCAAGTTGAATATGTACTTGCATGTCATTTTCGATGTCTAATATGGCTCAGGAAGGCCTAGTGACTACAGATTTATTTATGAAAGTTAGTCCAAACACATTCCATGGCGCTCACAGGAATTTTTCAAGGGGGTCGAAAGTCCACCATTCTCCCCAATACGCCTCCAAACGTATTCTTTGGATTGGGTCGATTGTCGGGAGCAGAAAACAATAAAAAATGAATTGTTGAATAAATAATTAACATTAATTAAAAAATAAATTATTAATAACAAATACTTAATTAGATTTGACATACTATACACAAAAAAATTGAAGTGGTGAGGGGGAACCCCCTTGTGTGTGCCATTGCATGGAAATAAGAAGATATTCGTGAAACATAAAGGAAACACGAATTACGTAGGATTGACTGGTGTCAGACGTTTTTAAGCATGGATCAACTAGGCCACGGCTTTGACCTCGGTGAAGCCTAGTTTCGTTTTTCATTCGGCCTTTTGTAAGATTAGGGTCAGAGTAGCTTATAGTAGTTATTCCGGGACATATTCTCCGAAAAATTGGGCATTTTAAAGTATATACCAACTGACAAAAGTGGCGAGACTGCATTATGTCATGCTTATCATTCGTGTCTGAGTCTACCCCTACCATCATTATCCTTTAGTCTTAAGGCGACAGTCGGTCGAGTCAGTTGGTGAGATTGTGAGTCACGCACATTTATTTGTTATGGTTTACCGTAAGGGTCGCAGGTGGGTCTAATTTTGCATAGGGACCCAGAGCCTTAAGAAGTCGTTTCTTGACATGTTTTCCTTTCTTGAAACAAAAAAGCCCCCACAGCGTATTCAAACCAATGAAACCTCTAAAACGTTCTAAAATATCACATAATTTAATCTTTTCAAGTCAATTGATTGGATTCAGATGGATTGCGTCAGCTCTGCATAAAAATTTGACGCCTTTTTATTGAGAAAAAAATTAGTTATTCTGTTCTCTTTAATCTGGTAATTAAAAGGAATTGAGGAAAATGCGATACCTTAGAGGGCTCATGATTAAAACGAATGAATTAAAAATCCTCTCAAGCGAATTGTAATAGAGAATATTCGCATTCCCTACATATGCTTATTTTGTTTTTCAGATGCTCAGATTTCATACAAACTTGCTATAGATTCTTAGATCTTACCGGTCCACTTCAAATTGGAGGTCTGCCTGCATTACAGAGTGATTTCCAAGTTGAAAATAAACATTTTGTTGGTTGTATTCAAGATTTGTACGTGGATAATCAACTCGTGGACCTCAATAGGTAAAAGTCTCTTTATAGAAAGGCCTTTGATAAATTATTTTCTAAATTTTGAAATCTAATGCTTTTCTTCAACCAACTAGTTACGTGGCGAATAATGGGACAAGGACTGGATGCCCTCAAAAAATTGGTTTCTGCCATTCTTCTCCTTGTAAAAATGGTGGCACCTGTTTTGACGGATGGGGATCCTTTTATTGCACATGCCCAACGGGGTTCATAGCAAAAGATTGTAGTGGAGGTACGGAAGATTTTATTAACAGTGCAAATAGATTTTCTCAAAAAATCTTTTGTTTGTTTTTTTACTTTTATACCAAATATTTTCCTAGAATAAAGATGTTTGTGTGGGCATGAAATACTTTGCATGTGTTCGCTGCGTATCTATCCATACAATGTGTACTTATAATCTGAATTCGCATATAAAGCCGATTCGTCAATTTCTTTCTTTCTGCTGAATTTAAGATTCAGTTAAGGACTTCCTCACCGAATTTTCTATACCGATGCTTTAACAGCTCAGCGGCCGCGGTGGCCGAGTGGTCTAGGCATCGGATCATGGCTAGCATGTCATGGGTTCGATCCTAGTACCACTAAAAGATCCGCCGTGTAGGGGAGCGATGCACGTTAAATCTGTCGAGAGCTCAAACGTCCTCCCGTTGGCGTGGTGTGGTAGTTAGGAGAGGGGGTGCCAGCTCAGGTGCCGTCCACGTCACTTGACCATGGTTCAAAATTACGCTGACCGTCGCCAAAAGCCCTCGTGTTGCTAATCAGTGCGACGTTAATATTCTCTCACTCGCTTTAACAGCTCAACAGAAATAGTATTGAAAATATGAGTTAATTCTTACGTTAATGTTGACAGGCATTTATTATTCATTAAATTTGTTATTTTGAGAATATTTTCTTGAAAATCAAGTGAAGTTCTTTTTATTTTAATTTTGATCTATTCATTTGTTTGCTCTTTAACGCTTTAACTCTCAGCAATACACAATACAATTAATATACATATTTTCAGGACCATTCTAGTGCTTTAATATTCAGCTTCTAATTATTTAAATTAGTTTGAATTTGAATTTATGATATTTTGCATATTTGACAGAATTTAAATCGCTAGTTTTCACACCATTTGTTTCCTTTGAATCTCTCCGTATAGAAAGGTCAATCTCACAAGATGCCTGTGGTTTTTAAAACAGTTTTAATTATGAAATAAAAATCTAATATAACGCTTCACAAATTTCTATTTATTTTCTTTTTTGGTCTGCATTCGGAGTAGGATGACGCAAATACAAATTTCAACAAGAAATCAAAAAAATATTTTGTATCGAAAAATATAAAAAACATGAAAATGATGTGTGTTTGTGTGTTTAAGTAAACTAGTAATCTTTTCGCATTGTGTAAGCAGTTTTAATACCTTAAGTAACACAATTTCCTTTTTAAATTCAAGTTTTTCAAAATTTCTTTTCTAAAGCAAATCTAAGAATTTTACTTCTCTTAGAAATATTTGCATTTGTTCGGATTTGTCAATTTTGAGATGAAATATCTAAAACTCTTCTATTGTGATAATCCTAAGCCATACAAACGTAAGAATTATCATCGTGTTCTGACTTGACGTAATGCTCTTTATGTAATATAGACGAATACATCGTAAATTATTTTCCTGCAACAAATATTTCAGATTAAAAGATTAGGTCCGGTAAATAACATTTCTAGTTAATATCTAAATTTAATTGTTTCTTTTCTCGACTAACTCACAGCGTTACCAAATGACACAGGGCAACTGTAATACAAAATCTGTCATGTGAACTGATTTTTACATTAGAAAATACTGTAAGAATTGGATACTTCGAATTAGTATCTTTTGGTTCGCGTTTCGGCTTAGATTTTTATTCATTTCCTGTATTCGCTGCAGTAATAGTATTTTCAGTCGGAAAATATTTTATTTTGAAACGTTATTTTAACCTAAGCAGTTTCTCTACCAAAATTCTAGGCTAGTTCCGTTACAACAGGACGATTTCTCAAATGAAGATATAGGTTTTTCAGCATCGTACACTCATAGAGATACAGAGAATTTTTTCACACTTGCGGAAAAAGTCTTTGCCCCATGCTGCCATCTGTAGAGCAAAATAGTTAACTTAACTACGTAAAGCGACTTGCCAATAATATTCTTAATTTTGTTTTGCTTTGTTTAAAAACAATTTTAGTTAGTGTTTTATTTTTTTCGAGGTTAGCTTCCAGGTAGTTAATATTAGAAAAGATGTATTCAATAAATTTACACAATTTCAATAATACCCAAAAAAACATAGTTAATATTTTCCAAAATTGAAATTCAGCTCACATAATTATGCATTTTTTCATTTTTAATATTTAATTTCAGATTATTCTAATCTAAATTTTTTACTGATTTACTTAATATTAATAATTTTTCATTTGCAAATATTATAACTGATGTTTAATCTTCCCCTTGTTTTCTGCTCAATTTTGACAATAAATTACCAGTTTTACTTTTGTTACAATTTAGAACTAATATTAAGAATCACATAATGAGACTCTATTTCAAGAAGGAGCACAGAAAAAATGAAACAATACTTTTAGTGAAAGTTATTTAAAAATTTACTTTCCAATTATATTTATGCAATTTTAAATTTATAAAATCATTTTTGTTTCCATTTTGAGTGACTTGTCATCTGTTGAATACAATGCGCTAAAAAATCTAGTAAAACAGTTATCACATAGAATCGATTTCAGACAGCATTAAATGAAAGCTAGTAGAGAAAAAAGCCAATGTAAATTTTTTAAATCAGTGATGCGAAAAAAATTTTGTAATTTTTATTTTAAACAGATTTGTATTTTATAATAGTATAGTTATACTGAATTATAAATATGAATAATTACTTTTTTTTTGAATATTTTCTTAGGGTACATATTAATGTATATGCTGGTTTGCAAATCAATTTACGTCTGCTTCTTCACTTATTCGATTGATCTTATAATCCACTGTATGCACTGAGTGGTCAAATTATTCTGACCACCCCTTCAAAACAACATTGGACCACCTTTTGACCTTAATTCTGAAGGGATAATTCTTAGCATGGGCTCTCTGAGATGTTGGTACGTGGTATTAGTGGTATAGCGGAGAATATATTCGGTTTCCCTCAGCAAAGTCGAGTTTTGGGCCCCCTTGAATTCCCCCCTCCGCGATGCGGAGAATAGCGGTGGTGTACAGTACGCCACTGGGTAGTATGAAAAACATGAGACCATATCCGACGATTTGCACTTTCAAACGATATCAGATTGGATGGTACTGGATTGGATCACCCCATAAATTCTCAATTGGATTAAGATTTTGTGGTTTTTCAGGCCAATCAAGCAAGGTAAAGTTTCCGTCATGCTCTTCGAACTATCTGCAGACACTGCCAGCTGTTTAATGAGGTGCATAGCCCTGCTGAAAGAATCCATCCCCGCAGGTTTCACCATTAACATGATGTATTACATCTGCGATAACCCTTAAATATCCTTAGGCATCCGGATGTTTTTCCGCGTGAATCAAAAGACCCCTACAGTACCAAGAAAGCATCCCCCAAATAATAATATTGACTCCAAAAGCTTGAAGTGTTAGTGCAATGCAGGTGGGGCCAATGTTTTCGTTCTGTTTTTTTCCTTATTCGCACTCTATAATCTGCATGGTGTATTTGAAAAAGCAATTCATCAATCGCACGACCCTTTTCCAGTCATCTACTGTCCAATCCTTGTGTTCCTTAGCAAACCGGAGACATCTACTTTTGTTCAAGGCCGACATTAGAGGCTTTCAAACAGGTTGTCAGCTGCTATAGCCTGTATCAGGGGTGGCCAACCCGCGGCACGCGTGCCACATTGTGGCACGTGGGGGTCGTAACTGTGGCACGCGAAGGCTTTTTGAAAAATTACAAAAATATTATAAAAATATTACTGAATTAATTAAATTACAATAAAAAAAATTGTCATGAAGAGAATATATAAGAAACAGAAATTTTCAGCGTGAGCTTTTAAGGGCGCTAAGCAAGATTTTTTTCTTCAGAAAAACGCCAAAAATGAGACCATTTTTTGCTCCAAAACTTACAATTCTACTGCTTTGTAGCATTCCGAGAAAAGTGTTGAGTAACGTAAGACTAAAAACAAATAAATTCTCTCTCTCTCTCGGACGGTCGAAACTGCCCAATAAGTCACCCTCTCTCGGGGCGGTTAATTTTTAACATCTCAGATTTCCATTCAAATTTCAGCTTCCCCGTGCAGGGCTGAAGTTTATAGCTATTGGCTGTCAGCGTGATGTCAGATAAAAAGGTTTTTCCGGAGATGTTGGCTATTTACAATTTCTGTAATGTCAAGAAGTAATTCTGCAATATATTAGGAGCGCAGTTGTTGTTACGGTAGAAGTAATTCTATCTGCACAAAGTAGCCGCTTTGTAAAGCAGAGGGAGTGTGAACTTGCATCCATGACTAATCAGAATGCTGGATTCGGAGCCTAGAAAATTTGTTGCGTAACATTGGCAAATTGTTTCTAGCTGTCAGACTCAGTTGATTTTAAACTCTTTTTAGCAAGACGTTTAGATTTTCTCCTTTTCTAAAATTGTTTTTAGATTTTAGTGTTGAGCATAGTTGTTTAAAATTTTTTTAAATTTTCAATATAATTATGAGTAAACCTTCGACATCGAAAAGAAATTATGAAGAGGATATTGCAGCACGTGATTTTAAAATTGTCTGGGAAAAACAATACTTGTTTACACATCAAAATTCTTCCAAGCCTGTTTGTTTCATATGTGGAATTTGTATAGCAGTTCCAAAAAAATTTAACTTCAACCGTCATTTCAAACCACTGCATAGTGATTTCAACAGCAAATATCCTGTTAGATCAAATTTACGAACAGAATTTTAGAAAAAAAAAAAGAAACCTTTAGCCGGCCAACAATCTTTGTTCCAGAAGAGAAATGACGAAATAGAAACCATGGCGAAGGCTTCTTATGAACTTTCTTTGTTGTTAGCCCGCAAGAAAAACCCATATTCAGACGGAGAGGAGCTAATAAAAAGATCTTTTAATTTTCGCCCAAAAGGTCGGTGATCTTAATGTCAAAAATATGGTTGATAAAATAGCTTTGTCCAGAAATACCGTCATGCGTCGTATAGATGACATGGGCCAGGATGTTGGAATGCAAATTGTCTCTGTACTTCAAAATTGCAAATATTTTTCATTAACTTTGGATGAAAGCTGTGATATCACTGACAATGTGCAGTTAAGCATCTTTGTGCGGTACACGAAAGAAAATTTTGATACTGTGGAAGAACTTCTTGTATGCGTCAACTAGTTTTAACTACAGGTGAAGACATTTTTATGGAACTTAAAAATGTAATTGAAATTAACAAAGTAGAAAGAACAAAATTAGACAGTGTTTGCAAAGATGGAGCGCCTTGCATCGGTGGCAGAATAACATGTTTTGTTGCATTGATTGAAAATTATTTGAGAAGAAAAGTTTTCAAGTATCCTTGTATTATTCATCAAGAAGCTCTTTGTGCCAAGGACTTAAACTTGTCTTTCGTTGTTGACCCCGTGTTGCGCTGTATCAACAAAATACGAGCTCGTGCTCTGAATCGACGAAGATTTCGTACGCTTTTCCCCGAAGAAACTTAAGAAAATGGCTAGTTACTCCTTCATTGTAGTGTGCGCTGGCTTTCCAAAGGAAGTTCACTTGCGAGATTTTGAAGTTTGAGGGAATGTGTTTTAGAATATCTGGAAGAAAACGATGAACTGCCCAGTGAATGCTCGCTCCTCAGGAGTGAAAATTGACTGTAGGATTTAGCTTTTCTTACCGATATAATGGAACATTTAAACAACTTAAATTTAAGATTACAGGGAAAAATTGTATTTTTCCTACCCTAGTTGGTCATATATCTTCTTTTGTGAACAAAACTTTAGCTTTTTTGTCTGGATTTTGGAGAGAAAAAAATTAACTCATTTCCCATTTATGCAGGGATTATCTGCCAAAGTTAGTAATGTTCCAGACTATGATCGATTTAAAAATTTAACATCCATTTTGCAGGATTCTTTCAGTGCCAGGTTTGAGGATTTTAAAGATGATGAAAAAAATACTGAACTTTTCACTAATCCTTTTTCCATTTCTCTTCAAGACATTAATTCTTACCCACCTCAGGTACAAATTGAAATTATTGACCTACAGCACCATATTACTCTGAAAAGCAAATATAAGGAAATTATTTTAACCGCAAATGATCCGAATTACATCGAATTTTGGAAATTTGTGCCACCAAGCAATTTTCCAAATCTACATGATTTAGCAGTCACATATTGTTGTAGGTTTGAATCAACATATGTTTGTGAAGAAATGTGAAATATTATGAACGTAATTAAATCAAAATATCGCTCAAAATTAACTGATATAAACCTAAAACACCTAATTTTTTTAGCATCTTCACGAACTGTAATCCAAATATAGATGATTTAGTAAAAAAAAACTACAGATTCAAAAGCCACATTAAGAGACTGCTAAGTAATAATTTAAAATTAAATGTTTCAAGTTGCTTACTTTTATTTTGTACCTTAGCTAACTGACTGATCCTGTAAAAATTTATCAACAATAAAATATAAGTTTCTACTTTTGTTTTATTTGTTATACCATTTTCTTTTTACATTTTCACTGTAAAGAACTTGCATTTAAAATTATGTTTTTGGTGTAAATAACCCATAAAAAGCCTATAAGTAACTTTATATATTTATATATATATTTTTTATTTTGGTGGAAAAGTTGAAAGTGGCACGCGTAATTTTTTATCAGATTGTGGCACGTTTCACAAAAAGGTTGGCCACCCCTGGCCTATATGGTGTAATGTACGGCGAACAACTAGTTCAAGGGCATTCGCAGTTGCTCTCTGATTAAAAATTCCGGCTGTTTGATTTTCGGTTGCTTTTTTATTGGGCTGGACAACTTTCGCAATTTTCTTTTCCAAACGAGCATTCAGTAGCCTATAACGATCACAAGACTGACTTTGAGACCCGGTTTTCTGAATAATAATCCACTTTCTGTGAACTTTAATAATTGCTTTTCTCAAACACTTCAAAAGTGCAACCGTTTTGATGATACTTGTTCCGACTACATACAAACATCCTGCGCTCAGACTTAGTTAAAGCACGCCTTTTCCTCATTTCTTCGCGAGCAAAACACAGTGCAATTAGTTATTCCAGAATTCCTATTTGATAGCTATCTCGCCCTCTAGAGGTAACAACGTGAAGTTATGATCGATATCCTTAGATATCTCTCGTTGGCCACTCAGAGAATTACTTTCTTAATCTCTATTGAGATCACAGAAGAAAAAAATAGCACAGGCTGCAAGTATACTTCAATTCTAAAAGGTTCAAGGAAAAATTAACTACTGATTTTCTTTAATGCAATAAACTCTTGTTTTAGAAAGAAATTTTTTAAAAGACCCTTTGATTTTACAAGGTATTTTTAATATAATGAATACAAGTACCTATATGTATACATATTGTTCTTATCAGGATTTTATATACGGGAAGGTAGTCATGATTCCCTTTCTTTATTTAATTTCCTATCAGTAGTCTTCTTGTAAATTTGCAATTTTCCACTTGATCATTGTTGAATATATTGAAACACCTAAATTCACGTTAAATGCTTTTAGTGTTCTAGTTGTTATTATTACTCAGACTGGTCATTAAGGTTTCACTTACTCAAGTACTGTTGCATTCCCAACTCGAGTTGTAGAGGGATAGATGCACGTTCAATGAGTCGAGACAAAATCCTCATGTTGGCATGGCAATGAAAAGAGTGTGGTGCCAGCTCGGTGTTGCCACTTAAACGAGGTTTAAAATGACATAATCCGTCGCTAATAGCCCTCGTATTGATTTAAAATATTACGTTAATAACACTAAGCAACATCAAAATTGTTTCGGACTCAAAAATAGTTTATTATGAAGTATTTTGGCATGCTAAACACAAAAATCAGATTTGCTCTTGGTTTTAAGAATCAGGACTCCTCGCTATTCATAAATAGCTGTATATTTACGCATCTTTACTTTCTGTGTATAATCTTTTTCATGTTCAGTTCACCGGGTAGAGGAAAGCTCTTGCCTCAGGATCGATTTTTTAATTCAACGAAAGGCGTGTAACCACGCTACCTTTCTTCAGGTGTGTTTTGTGTATAACCTAGAGCATCAGTAAAACAAAGAACAGGCAATAGAGCACGATTCAAGTGATATTCGCTGTTTTTCGACTTCCAACTCAAGGTAAATCAATTGAACTCTATTTAGGTCTCAAAGACTGCTTGTACCAGTTACGTGGAACATCTACGTTGTACCAGAAAGTGTTAAAAAGCAGTTTCACTTAAATATGTCACCCAAATTTTTCCATTTACTACATTCAGGTCGGAATTCCACGGAACTGCGTTAATACAATTTTTGTTACGTTTGTAGTGAAATGACTTTTGCAGCCCTGGAGCGAACCCTCAGCCCCGTTGTAAAGACAGCTTACTTCCTTTACTTCGGAGTGAAAGTAAGTGAACTAAATAAATCCCACACGTAACTTTTGCTCAGAGAGACCGCGAGAGTAGCTGGGGGAGAAAAAACGTGCAATGCAGTTGGTTGGACCCATAGTTGGGTGGGAGTTAACTAACCATGTAAACAATTGTTAATTATGTATGGCATAAACACACGAAACAAAAACGCCTTTCTTTAGAAATGAGTTTTTCTAAATCGAAAGTTTCCACATAACAATTATTCCTATGCTTATGAAGCGATTTCAACCTCATAGAATTGATCCAGGGACTGCTTTAAAAAGTTTGTATTTTCTTTAGATTATAATCTTTAACGGGATGAGAAATGTTGAAACGTATCAACTGGAAGAGAAAGATGTTTATTTAGAGGCGTTTAAAGATATTTGCTTGTTTCAAGAACTTATTAAAAAAAATCCCTTCCGTTTCAAATTCTTTTAATTTTAAATTTATTTTAAGACACGCTTTAAAAATTTGTGGAGTGGTATTTAAATTAATTATAATATTTTGTTTTCAGAAGCATTTGGTGATTTAATACTTAGACAATTGATGAAATGTTTATTTTTTTGCACTTTTGTAGGTGTCGAGATATCTAAACATTTTATGGGTGATGGTTTTATAGTATTTCTTCCCCACCTCCATCCTATACAGCTACCTTGGGTACAAAGAGTATCCTTCCGGACCCATCACGACCATGGGCTTTTGTTACAGATTCAGCTGGGTCACAATAGCTTAATTATTGTGGATGTAAGTAATACAAATGGATAATTTGGCTCTTTTTAAAGTAGAATAGATTTACTATATCATCTTTTAAACGCTTTAATTTTTAGTTGATAATTCCTTTTCTTTTGAATTGAAATCGTAATCTACAAGTTAATTTTTTCTTTTCTTATGTTTAGAAATCCTGTTGGCTTATTTTTTAAATAAAAGTATTTTAATACAATTCTTAATTCACATGAATCATTGAAATCAGTAGCCTCGGTTTTGTTTATATTTCTGAATGCTCATTTATAACTTAAAGCTTACAATCAAATATATTTGATGTGTTTTTGAAGGAATATCAATAACCCGGTTAATAGAGAAGTTGACAGTCAATCACGCTTTCAAAATTCCAATGATTGTCTTAATTTGTATAAGATTAAAATTGTAATTCTTTTGATTCCAACTAAGTCTTGCATGTAAGATATGGAATGGGGTTTAGTTGGAGATAAGTAAATGGGTAATGGGGCTTAGTAGTAAAGCCCAGCCTAATACCGTCCTTTTGGGCTACTCTACTGATGTGTGTCGGTATCAATTTTTTCCATGATTTTTGCCTACAAATCTGCAGAGGGGCGGATTTTTTTTGTATTTGCTTTCAAAAGAGACTCAATGAGCCTATTTTTCTCATTTCATAGTTCTTTAGCATAAGTTATCATCTTTAATAATGCTTATCCTCTAAATAGCCTATTATAGCTTTTAAGATCTCATAGGACTTCCAAACCCAATAGCCACCAATAAACGTGTCATGATTCCATTCATCCTTGGGGTTATTCATTTATACGTTTCTGTCACAGATCAACCTATCCTACAATTTTTGTACGAATACTTGAAAATATCTCGTGTTATTGTAATCTCGCTTTTGATTATAATATTTTAATTTACTTATTTGGATCCTTTTCTGATATAAATATGTAAACAGTGGTGGCGCTAGACCGCGCGTGGACGTCGGCGAAATTAGGGTTCACAAAGCCTCCTTTTTTCCCAGTCAAGAAAACGTTAAATTACATAAGCCGAGAATTATAGTTAAATTAATGTATGAGTAAACGAGATTTATTGCTAATCAAATCATGACAAAAATTACACAAATAAAATTTTTTACAATTAAAAATTTTAATTAAATTTAAATAATTTTAAATAATTAAAAACTTTGCGAGGCCCCTTCAAGCGCGAGGCCGTCGGCGGTCACCGACGCCTAACGCCACCACTGTATGTAAAGTCCCAAATAACAAGAGAATTAAGTATTTTTTGTTGGAAATAAACCTTCAACCTGTGCTTTAGTCTCAATTTTCTAACTCACTTGAAATTTCACCTAAGTATAAGCAGATTGTGATGCTATTTAATCATACAGCTATTGAATGTGCCGCGTCTAATTTGCTTAAAGCTTTGCATAAAGTTCTTTTCTCCGATGGAATCAGTTCTTCCCTTAATATATAAACGCATATGATCTGTTTGTATGAAGGATATTATTATTATTTCTTAAGATGTTTGCACATTTGAATGTTGGATTAATATGTCTAGGTTTTTAAATTTAACTATTTGTTTTAATGCTAGTAAATATGTAATGTTTTAAAGTTTTTCATACTTTGATTTAAGGGTTCTTATGTCTCACTGCGTAAATAATCGCGGATTAGTTTCATCATAATTCGCATATTTTTTAAATTCTAATTTAAGAAAAATAAATATTAAGTTCTCTCTTATTATCACTATTACTTCCGAACAAATAGTAAAAGTAATTCTTAAGTGATAAACAGGCAAGAAAAAACTTCTTATCTGCCTCCTTTCAAATGGGATGGACCGTGAGTTGATGAACTCTTCTTAATTGAAAAGAAACGAGACTTGATTCAAAATGAAAAGCTATTTCAATTTTAAGTAAACTATATTGAAACAAATTTACAAGTTTTAGAAGAGTTAGCATGCATACAAGTTAAAGTAGAATAACATAAAAATTCCACCTGCTCTAAAAAAAATCTATCCGGTCATAAGACACACTGCCAGTTTGCCAGATGGCGCTGGTAGTTGAAGTTTCCGTAGATCTCATATTCGAACAATCACATTTAATTCCAGAAATGAGTGTTCAGACTAGTGTTAAAGATTAATTAGTAATTTTGTATCAAAAACGCTTATTCAACATTTTTGTATTTAGACAATTAAAATTTGTTTTAACATGTTGGCAGACGATATATACTAGCATTTAAAAAAATTCTGATTATGTCACTTCCTGGCAAATTAAAAAGCTAATTACTTGTAATTTTTGCACCAATAGCGTAAAACAAAAAAAAAAAAAAAAATGCTTAAGAAATTCATATAACATCATAAACAAACATAATTAAAAAATCACTATTGTTTTAAGTTCCTCATATACATATATAAAAACCAAGAAAATTGAAAAGTTTTCCTTTTTACGGCAAAAACATTTTAAATAAAAAGTTTTCTTCGAAATATAAGGTGTTTTCATAATAAATTCTCTATTTATTTCAGATTGTGGACGGTTACATACGATATATATTTAATAATCAAGATTTGGTTTTGTCTGATGTCACTGTAAATGATGGTAAATGGCATACTGCAGAAGCTACTTGGTTTCCTAATTGGTTACTTTTGTCCTTAGATTATGGGCAATATGTAGTAAGTAAAGTTTTTATTCTTCTATGAATAATGATATTTAGCTTAAATATTTATTAAGAAAAGTACAATTTGAATTCCAAAACGAAAAAGTAATACTGTTTGCAGTGACGAAATATTATGCACACATACATTCATTTTTTATAAAGTATTGTCTATTTGTTACAAATTTTTTCCCGAAATTGTGTAACTCCCACAATATAATCAATATTTCATATTGCTTAAAATGAAAAATTACTGGTGCTTTTGACTCTAAGTACAAATAATAATTTTGTTTCAATATAAACATTTTTTTTGAAATTCAATGATGAAAATACACTCATGTCCATAAATTAAGTATAATGAAGTTCAGTCAAAGAAAGAGACAGAAGCAAAACAAATTTGACTTATTTGTAAAGTCTATTTATTAAACAAAAGGTAAAGAACAAAAAAAGATGCTATATGTTTGACATAATTAATAAAAATTGCGATTTTTATTTCCTGGAGTAAATTTCAAAAAAGAATCTATTTACAAAAACCAGTATAATATGGTTAGTATGATGGTTAATACGGAGTATGTCTCCCGGACGATGCAATACAGGCCTTACAACGCCTACGCATGCTGAGTATCAAATTATCAATCTGATCTTGGGGAATATTACACCACTCATCCAGCAATGCCCTCCAAAGTTCCGGTAGACAGGTGGGAGGGGGTTGACGGGCTGCAATTCCTCGGCCAAGCATATCCCACACATGCTCTATTGGATTCAAGTCCGGTGAGTATGCTGGCCAATCCATACGAGTAATATCGTCCGATTGAAGGCATTCGTCTACAATGTTTGCACGGTGAGGACGGGCGTTGTCATCCATAAATATAAATTCAGCAACCATGGCGCCCCGAAACAAACGTGCATGTTTTTCCAGAATGACATCCCGATAGATGTGGCCTGTCATCATTACTCTCTGAACATGCTGGTCAGTTCTGGAACTAAGAATAATTCCTCCCCAAACGAGCCATCCTGCACCACCGTAACGGTGTCGTTCAATGGTGTTCTCTTGGTGGTAACGGGTACCTGGCACTCTCCATATGAAAGTCTGGCGAGAATCAGACTGTAAACTAAACCTGGATTCGTCGGAAAACATCACACAAGACCACTGTTGCGGTGTCCACAATGCATGCTCTCTACTCCAGGTTAATCGCAGGTGACAGTGAGTTGCGTTAAGGGGAACACATCTGACAGGCCTACGAGCATATAGACCAATGTGCCTTAAGCGTCTGTACACGGTCTGGCTTGAAACTGTCATACCGGTAGCTGAAGAGAGCTGACGAGACAGGTCTGATGCTGTACTCCATCTGTTTCTTTTGGCAGTAACTGCCAAATACCGGTCCTCATTCGGCGTTGTAACTCGGGGGTGACCTGTGCTGTAACATCTACTGACATTACCTTCATATTGGAATCGTTGCCAAAGCCTGGAGATGACACTCTTGGCGATTCCAAGTTCCTCGGATACTTCCAGCTGAGTACGTCCACATTCCAGTCGTCCGATAATTCTACCACGTAAAAAATCATCCAAATGCTTCCTTTGTGCTATAACTATGCAGTTATTGCACTGAAAGGCTTTTAAAGCGCATGTGAACAATTTTACTTCTTTGCCACCATTCCTTATATACCCCTCTCTTACACTCTCGTCATTGTGACGTACTATCCGTTTCATCTAGTGGTTTCCTGTAATTTGCATATTCTTCTTTAAGATGTGTGTGATAATTCTACAGGTGAAATTTTTATCTTAGAGTTCAATTTCTGTGTGATTCTGAATTATCCTTAATTTATGGACATGAGTGTAACATACACATGCCTACTATATATATGTATATATTTATATATATTCAAACACTGCTGGCCACACAAAATGTAACACCAAGAAGGACGAGAGATATCGCAGCGAAATTTATTTGGCAGATAACATTTTGTACAAAGATCAAACAATTCAAATTAGAGCATCAAACAACGTGTGGCTGATGAAAAAATAAGTAGTTAGTGTAGCCGCTATTTTTGGCTATAACCACTGCCACACGCCTCGGCATAGAATCTAAGAGGCTTTGGATGTATCCTTGGGGTACAACAGTCCATGCTGCTTTCACATATCCGCAAATTTGATTTGCTGTAGCATCGAGTGGGGTATCCCTGACCTGTTGTGTGCAAGCAGGGATCACACGTTTTCTGTTGGCGATTGATCGGGAGAACAAGCAAATCAAGGAAGCAATGCTATCTGATGGGTAAACAAGAACTCTTGATTATTGCGGGCCACGTGTAGTCGCGCATTATCCTGTTGGAATATGGCTGATGGCAAGCGCTGAATTTATGGGTGGACCATGGGCTCCAACATCTCAGAGATATAGCACTGGCTGTTCAGTGTACCGGCAGTACGTACTACTAGAGGAATGCGGAAATGAAATTCAATACCACCCCAAACCATAATACCGAGGGCAGAACCAGTGTGGCGAAGCATAACGTAATTGTTCAGCATCCTCTCACCACGGTGTCTCCAAACTCGAATTCGATCATCGCGATGTTGCAGGTAGAAGCGGGATTCGTCAGTCAACACAAAGTCGTTCCATTCCACTGCCTATGTGCGCTGTTAATCGCATCGTTAGTGGCGCAAATGCCTGTGGTTTCCAGTTAAATTTAAACGAAGCAATGGATGCCTTGTGGATATTCCACTCTGCTGCAAACAGCGTCGATTGGTACGAGAGGACACCGAATGATGAGTAACAGATTGGATCTGTCGTGCTATGGTTCGTGATGTGGCTATGCAATCCATCACTGTCATTTGCTTAATCCGGCCGTCATTACAGGTAGTGTTACAATGAGGTGGGTGCGATTGGCCTCTTCGATTTGTCTTTTCCTCCTGCATCCAACAATGAAAAATCCCCATCATAGTTGCTTGGTTTCCTCCAACACGTCAACCGATTTCTGTGAAGGATAATCCGCAATACCTTTAGGCTACATTTCTTCCTCGGTCTAATTCAGAAACTTAGCCAAAAGACGCTCAATGTCTCCCAGGAGACATAGGTAAGCAACTTACACGAAAGAAAAAAAATAGGCCAAAAAATTTCCGTACTTCAAATTGCCAATCTGTTCCTCCATTATATAGCCCTTTCGAGTGGCGCTATGGTCACCCATGATGTGTGTCGGCGCTATAATGCCTATGATTTGCATATTTCCTCGCCGCCAACACATGAAGTAAGTTTCACATGGTTTGCATGCCTCTTTCAGGGTGTTACACTTTGTGTGACCAGCAGTGTATATATATATATATATATATATATATATATTCTCTTTCTCTCTCTCTATATATAACCCCCTAGAAAAACCTCAGGATCTCTCATCCATATCCCTTTAACCATCCATAACCAAAAATTTTTTCAGGTGTCTAAGAGGAGAATTCTCACACAATAAGAAATTTTGCGATTGATGAATAAATCAGATTGAACGTAGATCAGAACTTAGTGATCTCTCGGATGATGACAATGCTACGAGCAAAACATATGAATGGCGTATACTGGAAGGAGAATAAAGTTCAGATGAGAGCGAGGAAGAAAACATGGATATATTTGAAATGGAAAGGCAATTTTGGATCATTCTTTGCCATCAAAGTCTCTTGAACCCATTCATTTAATTGCTTTAGCTGTTGCAAATTTTTGTTTCTTGTGCAAACAAGATACATAGTTTCAAATAAAATTCCTCTAAAAATCAAAATGAATAGCTTAAAATTTAAGTTAGAGATAGTTGAAGCGCGTAGCAGCCTCACCACCTACTAACAAAAGTATTTTAACTGATGATGAGATAACAGTGTTGTAATTCCACTCGCAAAAAGATCCAAGTGTTATAATCCACCTGCTATACAAGTTATGTCTTTTATCCTGGTCATTCCAGGATAAAAAGCTTGACATGTATAGCCATTTTTAATGTGTTGATGACATGTCAAGGCCTCGCTAGTGCAGATTTGAAAACTACGAAATCAATTCGAAAACATGTTGAGAAAAATGCAATGTTTATTTGTACTTGTCGAAAACAAAACATGTTTTAAAGATTTTCACAGTAAATAAATATGAGTTAATAAAATAATTAATTATGCATCAATAATTTCCTTATTTATAGCAATTTTAGTTGAATTAAGATAAACTAGAGCTTTAAACTTAGAGCTAAAAATGTATAACTCGTAAAATTTCATAGATAACCTGTTTCACAGATAAAGTGCAGCCCGCATGATCGTGCAGATACCGTCTACGTTTCAGGGCGGCGGAGGATCGGGGATTTTTTTATTATTTTTTTCTCATGTCCTTGGGCTCCATATAGTATTAATAACCAGAAGAATTTAATATTTAAAGATAAAAAATAAATCGGGTCTTAAAGGGATGCAGCGCTGTGATTTCACAGCCCTCTCTCGTCGAAAACGTACAGGGGTGAACGACTGCCCAACATTATGCCACCACACACAAGTATTCTTTTGCCACGAAATCTGTCGAATTTTGTTATGTAGGAGGGGTGATTTTTCTTTCACATGACATTTGTAACGGTGCGTGAATCACATTAGACTCATTATACTGCTGGCTGACAGTTTTGCCTAGTTGAATTGATTTCTCACATTTGCTTATGTTATTCTTGATTTAAAATTAACAACTGTTAATCTTGGAGGTATTGAAAAAAATAATTTAAATATGCTTTTCAATCATGCGTATTCTTATCAATATCGTTTAAATATAGTTATTACTGTTAGTTTTGGTAGTTATACATATTTACATAATCACCAATTACATTGCTTTTATTTTATTCTCTTCATGTGTTTTTCATTTAATTTAAGCACAATATTTATTTTAATATTTTTCTACTATTACCAAAAGCTATTTTGTTTTGCTTTGTTAAATATTTACTTTTTATTAAAGATTTTTGTTTCTTAGCCCTTAGATTATTTATATATCAAAGCAGTTTAGATAAAGCCTGGGCCGTGGGTAGCCTACTGGTTAGATCATCGGACTCCCTACCGGAAGGCCTAAGTTCGATGCCCGACGCCACCAAATACTCGCCGAGTACTGACGGAGAACGTGCTCGTTAAATTAGTGGGTCCGAATGGTGTCGCCATCTATAGTGTTGTGTGAGCAATTGCGTACTGTCACCTTCTTGGGGGCTCAAAGCTTAGGCTAACGACAGGCGTAAAATTCTAGCCCTTAAGCGCAATGAATTTCGTGGACCTTGATCTGATGTTACTGTCGATCAGGTGGTATAAGCAACAACAGATAAAGCTTACCTAAAATTGTAAAACAATCTCTTTTTCTCGATATTTCTATTACATTTGAATTTATAATAATGCAAAATTCTTTTATTACAAGAGTTTTTTAAGGATCTTTATAATAAGTATTTGTTGTCTTTACATTTTCAGGAAGGATTAATTAAGTAAATTTATACTATTTATCAAATTATAGAGCTTGAATAGTTATAATTTTTATTATATAGCATTGCAATATCTTGACTATTAATTGCACTTTGAGGGACTGAAAATTTTTAAATAATGTGAATATATAAAATAACAGAAAACATTTTTTTATAGGTAAAAAAAGTTATTAAGGCAAATATTAGAGGGATGTATATAGGGAAGGTTTCTGTTGGTGGTGTTGAAAATCCTGATGATGAAGGCAAAATTGCTTTCTTTATTGGTTGTATACAGGTGAGATTTTTATTAGGGATATCAATTACTTTAAAAATCAGATTCAAATCTACTGAATAATATAAGAGAAATATTTATTCAACTTTTCACCACATAGAATTTTTCGAAATATCTTGTGCTCGAGCAAAATAAGCAGAACTAATTGATAGTTTGAATGTTTTAGGATGTCAAAATCGGAACAAGTCAAGGCACTTGGCTTCGACCAATGGTCGAAGTGAATGTGAGAGACGGATGTTTTTTCCCTAATCAGTGTGCATCGAATCCTTATCCATCGAACAGCAAATGTATTGACCACTGGGGAAATTATTCCTGTAAATGCTTGGATGGTAGGCCTTATTTTAGAAAATAATTCTATGTGTTCTATTGATTTAATAGCTTTGAGTTTGAAAAAAAAAATGCTTGAGTATTACCACTCAATGAAATTAATTTTACCAGCTATTTCGAAGCACTTTTTATTTATCGGAAATTCTCCTGAAATAAAATCTTTATGTTTGATGGAATATTTTCAATTATGTTTTGAGGCCGTGGGCAAAAGAAATATCCTTCCTACGACACTTCTTTCGATGCCATACGATGTCACATAAAAAACGTGCCTGACTCACAAACCCTCGCAAAAACACCTAGGCTTACAACATAATCTTGTCCCGGTTAGCATACAGTTCACAATTCCCAATTTTTTGGAGAGTATGTCCGGGAATAACATTGGAGGATTTAAATTTTTTGAAATCAGGATGTTATTGAGGCCGAGAACGAAGTGACACCCCCCTCGAGGCCGATGCCCTGAGCTCAGTTGTCTCAGACATCCCTGATTATTTCATGTGTAAATGAATAAAGTATAAAGCATGTTTTTATTAATTTCCATTGAAGAAGTTCCAAACATTGACACAACGCTTCACTGTTGCAACAGTTCAAAGCTGCGGCGCGCGACAAAAATTTAAAACGTGCTCGTGTAAAAAAAATGTGTAATAGTAAAAAGTGTGCTTGCTTCAAAAATAATAAGCAGTGCAAGCCAAAGTGTCATCACAGCAATCCTTGCTCGAAAAAAAATGAAAGGAAGGCATCTCATAAAATTTAAATTTATATTCACTTACATTTTTGTTTTAAAGTTTACACAATGTTTTTATATGAAGCAACAGTTTTTCTTCCTAGCATGTATTTTTGTTGATAACGTTTAAATATAATCTATTTTTGCAACATATTCTTTTTCCACATTTTCTGTTTAACTAATGTTAGCAACATGAGCAATAATAAATTACATCATCTGCTTTCCCTGATTATTAATCAATTATTTATTCACAAAAGGGATAAAATTTATTTATCGAGAGATTTAGCTACTTATGATCAATTAATTTATAAAATAACTTTGAAGTCATTTATTTTTCACTTTAACGGTCTATCCTTAGTTGTTTCATAAAATACCTAGTCATTTCATAGCATGCCAAGGTAAAGTATGAAATTTTTCATCTATTATATACTTTAACTGACTTGTCTGGTTATTTCATGAAATACCTAGTTATTCTATGAAATAACTGTATTATACACTTTAACGGTAACACAGACACACACATATACATAGCTAACAAGTGCTGTAGTAATAACAAGTATGTAGTATATAACAAGTGTTGAGCAACACAAGTGCTGTTAATGACGGATCTCGTAATTTAGAACCTCGGTCAAAAGTGAAGAGGATGACACTCTGGGTTGGAACATTTCCATTCCCCCAAACTTTCATACCACGCGAGCATGAGGACTTTGACAGATTGAACGTTCATCAAACCATCTATAAGGTGGGTATTCAGTGGTAGCAGGACTCGAATTTGACACCGGCGACTGCGAGTTGTCTACCGTGTCTCCTTTTGCCTACCACGCTAATGTATACAATATATAGACATTTGTACATATTTACTGAACGCGTCTTGAAAAAAAATTTTTTTCATCAAATATTCCAAGTATTTTTCAAATTTCAGTAAAGATTCGTCAACTAATATTTATTATTTTTTTTCTGTTCATTAAGTAGACTTTTAAAAACGTTTTGGAAACCTTGAAGTATTTTGCCAAATGTTTGTTTTAAGTAGAGAAAAATATGTATTAAAATTGGGAGAACGAAATTTGTTTCAAAATATTATAAAATGAGAAAAAAATTCCATGTCTTCTATTTTAGTTTCGATGAACATTATAATTTTTTGCAACATGCAACTGGATTCAAAAACATTGAGAACATGAGCATTTTCGTTGTAAGGAAGCTCAATTTAGGGTAACCCAATTCTATATTTCATTGGTTCTCTTATATTATTTTTCCTTGTGTTTTTTGAATGTATCCTATGACTATATTCACTGCAAATATAATCACCCAATGTGTTGCTAACATGTAACATTATTAGATATCGTCGGCAACTATATAGTTTTATCTCTAAATATGATTGAGATAGGTTTTAAATAAATAAAAAGTGCTAAAGAGATATGAGCTCAGAAAAACCGAATATGTTGTCTGTTATTGTATTGTTTAGTCCGTTTTAAATTACCATGAACAAAAAGGAAGAAAATTATGTGGTTGTATATACATATGTGGCCGTAAAATAGTTTTGTGTCTAAAGTGATTTTTCAATCTAAAATTTTTTTTAGTGTGAAACGTGTTTTAGCTCTTTTCACATTTTGTGCAGTTTTTATATATATGATAGAAGTTATTTTTCATTTTTATTTTAGGTCATTTTGGTAAACAGTGTTTATCAGTGTGTGAGTTAAATCCTTGTAGTGAATCATCTACATGCGAGACTGTTGCACCCAATGTTATCCTTCCGACTTCTAAGAAATCCTATCATTGTCAATGCGATGCTCAACACACTGGCGAATATTGTGAGACTCGCTTAGATCTGCCATGTCCTTCCAATTGGTGGGGATATCCTATTTGTGGACCTTGTCAATGTAACATTCAAAAAGGTTACAGTATGGACTGTAATAAGAGGACTGGTGAATGCTCCTGTGAGGTAAGTTCTGTATTTTCTCTAAAGAACTTTTCTGAAAATATAACAAAATCTATATACATAGCATATGTACACTCATGCCCATAAATTAAGGATAATTCAGAATCACACTGAAATTGAACTCTAAAATAAAAATTTCACCTGTAGAATTATCACACACATCTTGAAGAAGAATATGCAAATTACAGGAAACCACCAGATGGCGCGGATAGTACGTCACAATGACGATTAAAAGCCTTTCAGTGCAATAACCGCATAGTTATGGCACAAAGGAAGCATTTGGATGATTTTTTACGTGGTAGAATTATCGGACGACTGGAATGTGGACGTACCCAGCTGAAAATATCCTAGGAACTTGGAATCGCCCAGAGTGTCATCTCCAGGCTTTGGCAACGATTCCAATATGAAGGTAATGTCAGTAGATGTTACAGCACAGGTCGCCCTCGAGTTACAACGCCGAATGAGGACCGGTATTTGGCAGTTACTTCCAAAAGAAACAGACGGAGCACAGCATCAGACCTATCTCGTCAGCTCTCTTCAGCTACCGGTACGACAGTTTCAAGGCAGACCGTGTACAGACGCTTAGGGCACATTGGTCTATATGCTCGTAGGCCTGGCAGATGTGTTCCCCTTACCGCAACTCACTGTCGCCTGCGATTAACCTGGAGTAGAGAGCATACATTGTGGAGCAGCAACAGTGGTCTTGTGTGAAGTTTTCCGACGAGTCCAGGTTTAGTTTGCAGTCTGATTCTCGCCGGACTTTCATATGGAGAGTACAAAGTACTCGTTACCACCAAGAGAACACCATTGAACGACACCGTTACGGTGGTGCAGGATGGCTCGTTTGGGGAGGAATTATTCTTGGTTCCAGAACTGACCTGCATGTTCAGAGTGTAACGATGACAGGCCACATCTATCGGGATGTCATTCTGGAACAACATGTACGTTTGTTTCGGGGCGCCATGGGGGCTGAATTTCTGTTTATGGATGACAACGCCCGTCCTCACCGTGCAAACATTGTAGACAAATGCCTTCAATCGGACGATATTACTCGTATGGATTGGCCAGCATACTCACCGGACTTGAATCCAATAGAGCATGTGTGGGATATGCTTGGCCGAGGAATTGCAGCCCGTCAACCCCCTCCCACCTGTCTACCGGAACTTTGGAGGGCATTGCTTGATGAGTGGTGTAATATTCCCCAAGATCAGATTGATAATTTGATACTCAGCATGCGTAGGCGTTGTAAGGCCTGTATTGCATCGTCCGGGAGACATACTCCGTATTAACCATCATACTAACCATGTTATACTGTTTTTTGTGAATAGGTTCTTTTTTGAAATTTGCTCAAGGAAATAAAAATCGCAATTTTTATTAATTATGTCAAACATATAGCATCTTTTTTTGTTCTTTATCTATTGTTTAATAAATAGACTTTACAAATAAGTCAAATTTGTTTTGCTTCTGTCTCTTTCTTTGACTGAACTTCATTATCCTTAATTTATGGACATGAGTGTATTATAATTCAGTTAATCAATGTATATTATTTCTAAATTAAAACACGATGTTTCTGTACAAAAAAATATGACTACATTCAGGCAGAGAATATTTTCTTGAAACAGAAGAAATTTCTAAATTTATTGATAATGCACTTTTTTCAGAAAACAAAGTGAGCATTTGAACCTAATTTTTTTAGCTCTGATTTTGCAGGACAATCATTTTCAACCTCGTGATAGTCCAATATGTTATAGCTGTGATTGCTACTCAATTGGCTCTTATGGGAATGGTTGTGATCCCATGAGTGGACAGTGCCATTGTCGCCCTGGAGTTATTGGTCGTCGCTGTGATTCATGTTCGAATCCGTATGCTGAAGTTACCCTTCGAGGTTGTGAAGGTTAGTTATTGTAAAGTATACAATAGAAGTGAATTCATTTTTCATTTCGAATTACTTATTCATTATTCATTTCGAAAGATTTCATAAGATATATTTTAAGCACTTTTATAATTTTAAAACTTATGATCATATTTTGATCACCAATTTTATGACATTTTGTGAAGTTGTGAGATTCTTGTTACAACTTTTTAAACAACTTGTAAGACTTAACATCAAAAATTGAGGATTTTTTTTTGAATTTCTTAATTTATAATAAATTAACATCTCTTATAAATTAAGTACTACAAATTGTTAATTTTTAGAAAGTGGTGAATGTTTCGAATTTTAGAGTGCGATTGATATAAAAATTGATGGAATAAATGAAAAATAACATGTTCTGATACATTATACCTAAGGTATAAAATATCTATTCCTGTACTTTTTAATTTAGTTGTTTATGATAGCTGTCCTAGAGCGTATAGTAGAGGAATTTGGTGGCCTCGAACTTTATTTGATGAAGTTGTTGAACAAGACTGTCCCGAAGGATCAATTGGTAAGTGCAATTTATGCCTATTTTTTAGAAATATGTAAGTATTTACCTTTTAGTTTTAATTATTTTTAAATACATTGTAAAGTTATAAATGCAAATTTTACCTGTCACTTTTTTTGTTTCTGGCAGTCAAATGAATTGCAAGCTAATCGTTGTTTTCTTAGTATGCTTTGGAAATTAATATGGAGTTGGTGTAATTTTTGTGAAATATTTTAAAGATTTTATCCTAAGCTATTTGTATTACAGGAAGAGCCCATCGTTTTTGTAGTGAAAAGAAGGGCTGGGGTGAACCCGATTTGTTTGGGTGTACAAGTCAATCATTTGTGGGATTGGCTGATCAGGTAACATTCAAAATATCCATTTTACTAACTGATTCGGAATTTCACTTTCTCAATGCTAACTGTACATGAAATTCGTTTCAGTTGGGAAATCTGAAAAAAGGACTGAACACTTCATTAGTTGTGGAATATGCACAGCAGTTACAGATCGCTTTAAACCAAACTTATCCACTTTATGGGAAGGATGTTTTGATCTTCAGCCTTTTATTTCAAAATATCATACAACATGAAAAACAGAAAGCAGGACTTGATCTGAGTCACAGACAAGATCGATATTTCATTAAAGTAAGTGCCATGCTGAAAGAGGGATTTCTTTATGCAATTCAAAAATTCAGTTCATTCAATTGATGAATTAAGACATTGAGAACATTGAAAAATTCTTAGTAAAAAAAAAGAGTATTTATCTTTTTTTTACATTTTGTTTCCGTCGTTGTTTTGAATAACATTGTTGCTTTAAAGAAAATTAAAAAGAAAAGTATTAGTTAAGAGTGATTTAATCTTTTTTTTTTTGTATACCAGAAATGTATTTTTTTGTAATGTATTTAAACATCACAACAGTTTCAAGAATTACAATACAAAGAGTATTTTACAATTAGCACTGTTGTGTTTATACTACATGCATTTTATTCATATTTCATCTGATCTTTACATGTAGTACAGTGGATATATAAATGTGTTATACTATTTCTATTTCTAAAAGAATTCTGTGATGTTAATTGTTTCTTGCAGAATCTTATTCAAGCTGCAAATGCTGTTCTAGATCCTATATATTTGGATCACTGGAATCAAATTGCAGCTTCGACTGGAAGAGGCATCGAAATGATTTTGGATTCTTTTGAAGAATACCTCCAAGTTCTTATAAGACACTTTGCTGACACGTTTACTAGACCTTTTGAGTTGAATGAAAAAAATATTGGTACTTAAAATTTATCGTTTTGCTCTAAATTGTTATTGTTTACAATTTATAATTCAAAATTGTTAGCATGTACAATACGATATATTTAAAGTGACAATGAATGTTACTGTTAAAGGTATGCAATACATTAGAAGCTGGAAAACAAATTATATCATTATCAAATTATATAAATTTTTACCTTTCCTAAGTGAATTTTTTAAAAATATTTCAGGTGAATGAAAATATTATAGCTTTGAAATAATATAGAATTTATATGAATATGAGTGGTGCATGAGAATTTATCATATATTTATTATTTTAGGATAATTTTATGAAAATGTATCATAGATTTTATAAAATACCTGGATAGATTTCTTTATCAATGAATTTTTGTGTATTCATATGTATTGTAAATATAAAGATTTTTTTTAATTTAGTAAAACTATTATTTTATCATCAATAACAAAAATTATTTAGAAGTTGAAAAAGGAAGTACTTGAGAGAAAAAGAATAAATAAACTTATTCTGGTTTATATATTTGTATAATTATTATTCCATGTTTTGTCATTTAATTTTAGCACTTGTTTCATTTTAATGAGTAATCAAACAATACGACTAATTTATTCAATTGTGATGAGTTGTAATTATGATATTTTTATAAATCAAAAATATATGTGGACATATTTTTACTCTCGTAATCGATTCTAAAGTTTTTAAGAATCATTTGCGCAAATCTTTGCATGGTATACGTAAAGGGATTTGATTGATTTCTAAAAGGAAGTAATGGTAAATTACATGTACTATGTTGACATTTTAAATTAGCTATTGTAAGAAGGAAATATTACCGAATTACATCAAATTTAATGTAACTCGTGACTTCTGGTACACCTGAATAAGCTAATAATATTATTTGAGAAATGTGACTTAAATCTTATTCTATCATCTTTGAAATGTGTTTATCGTCAACTTTCATATAAAATAGCATGAATCTTTCAAACTATTTGAATTAGACTAAAAAAACAGCAACCAATAATATTGTTTTTAAAAAAAAAGAAAAAGAAAAAAAAATATTGATAACAAATTTTAAAAAAAAATGCATTTTTTTTTGTAGAGTATTTATTATATACTAAATTAATGATTTTTTTTATATAATAAAGTATCGTTTTAATATTAGAAGCTTAATATTAGAAATTAGATGCCGGAAGCGCCATTTTCAAAGGAAGAAAGAAAAAATTAACAAACTATTTGTATGTGTCTGTGTTTTTATAACAAAAAAACTATGCCCTTGTTCAACGAAAACTTCTCAGATTGTTCAGACTGTAAATGAATATTCTGTGATAATAACATACAATTAGTAATAAATTATTTAATTTATATCAGCTAAAATTATTTAATTTTTTAAACAGAATATAGGTCGTCTAAAATAATCTTATCTGCATAAAGATAAGAATGTTTCTATAAAATATTGAATTTGATTTTTATTGTTTTTAATATTTTATGCTTGTATCTTTTCTTAAAGTTTTTGGCGTTGATACTGTTTCATCAACTGACGTATGGATTTCATCATCCATTGAAAACGAAACAAGGTACCTAGAAGTGTCTCCCTTTGTGGAATTCAGTGTTAGAGATGGGGAAGAAACTCCATTTGTCATTTTCCCAAAATATAACAATTATCCTATTCGGGAGAATTTTGAGAAAAATTCTGCAGAAATTATCCTTCCTTTCGGCAGCCTAGGAATTAAGAAATTTGATGGTAATATTTTGCATTATTATAAATAGAAAAACATTTTTTGTAATACCTTGACTATATAAGTATTCGAGTTAAAATATGATTTAAAAATTAAAAGAATTGCTTTAATTTATTAATTGTTTTTCTTATGAAAATCTGCATTTCCTTCAGTAACATCCGATGTATAAGTTGTTTAATTTTACCGATTGTATTTCTTGTAAATTCTTATTGTGGGATGTTGAGAGTAGATGTTGTTTTGCTTATGTTTAGAAAGTTAACAAATGGATTTAAATTATTACAGATGTCTCAAATACTCAATCTGGATCATTGAAAGACGTTGCTGTTCTAGGTTATGTAATATATTCAACCATAGGACAACTATTGCCACCTATGTTTGATGAAACAATTAGGTATTTATTTTAAAAAAGGATTTTATTTTTACTGATTGATGTTTATTCAAAGTTTTATGACAGTCATAATAATCTTCCAATGATGAAAAATAAATATCTGTGATATTCCAGTCTGTCTGTTTTGAAATTTTGTTTTCCCTTTTAAAAATTTCTTTCTTTCTGTGGTTATACTGATAACTTCTTACTGTTTCTGGTGTAGATTATGACTTAAAACACTGTGCAATAAATTTCCAAATATTTATGGAAGAAGGCATTATACTTATCATTGTTTTCTTAAGATTATAAGAGCACTTCAGAAATAAGCGTGCAAAGTTGCCTTAAAATATTCAGGTTTTCATGATGTATAAAGAAATATACTAAACAAAATATCTACACTCTTGGCCACGAAAATGCAACACATTGAAAGAAGCTTGCAAACCATGTGAAATTTACATCATGTGTTGGCGGAGATGAAATATGCTCATCATTAGCATTACTGAGCCGACGCACTTCACGGGCGACCGTAGCGCCAACCACAAGCGCTATATAAGGGGAGAACAGATTAGCGACTTGAAGTACGAAAATTGCTTTCGTGCGTTTTTCCCCCTCGGTAAACTGTTTACCTATGCATCTTGGAAGACAATGAGCGTCTTTTGAATAAGTTTCTGACCGAGGAAGAATAGTAGCCTATAGGGATTTCGGATTATCCTTCACAGAAATCGGTCAACGAGTTGGACGAAACCAAGCAAGTATGATGCGGATCTGTCATCACTGGATGCAGAAGGAAATGGCGGACCGATGGGGTGGATTGCATCCACTTCGTTGAACCACTGCCCGTTATGACGGCCGGATTAAGCAAATGGCAGTGATAGATTGCATAGCCACATCACGAACCATAGCATAACAGATCCAATCTGTTACACATCATTCAATGTCCTCTCGTACCAATCGACGCTGTTTGCAGCAGAATGGAACATCCACAAGGCATCCATTACTTCGTTTAAATTTAACTGGAAACCACAGGCGTTTGCACCGCTAACGATGCGATTAACGGTAGACATAGACAGTGGAATTGAACGACATTGTGTTGACTGATGAATCCCTCTTCTGCCTGCAACATCACGAGGCTCAAATTCAAGTTTGGAGACACCGTGGTGAGAGGATGCTGAACAATTACGTTATGCTTCGCCACACTGGTTCTGCCCTCGGTATTATGGTTTGGGGTGGTATTGAATTTCACTTCCGCACCCTATAGTACGTATTGTCGGTACACTGAACAGCCATCACTATATCTCTGAGATGTTGGAGCCCATGGTCCCCCCCCATACATTCAGCGCTTGCCATCAGCTATGTTCTAACAGGATAATGCGCGACCACACGTGGCCCGCAATAGTCAAGAGTTCTTGTTTACCCATCAGATTGAATTGCTTCTTTGGCTTGCTTGTTCTCCCGATTTATCACCAACAGAAAACGTGTGGTCCATGCTTGCTTAACAACTGGGCCGGGATACACCTCTCGCTGCTACAGCAAATCAACTTTGGGAATATGTGGAAGCCGCATGGGCTGATGAACACCAATGAAATATCCAGAGCCTCTTTGATTCTATACCGAGGCGTGTGGCACCGGTTATTGAAAACAATCACGCCTACACTAACTACTGAATTTGTCATCATCCTCACGTCACAAGACGCTGTAACTTTAATTGTTTGATATTTGTACAGCATGTTACATACTAAATAAATATTAGTGTTATATATCTGATCTTTCTTGGTGTTGCATTTTATGTGGCCAGCAGTATAGTTGAAAGAGCTTAGTAACTTGTATGAATACGAAAAAAGAAAGTACATAGATCTTATAATTCTTCTACGTTTTTCTCTCTCAATTTTTGTTTCTTTAGTTTTTTTAATAGCCATTATTGATTTCATTTTATTGTATTATTATCATTTTTTTTATGTGGGCCTTAGAAAAAATTTATGATTCATTTTATTACATTTATTTTGATTATTTAGTATTGTTGCTTATTCCTTTTTTATATCTAGCTTTAAAATTTTTCGTTTCTAAATAACCATGGATCGATACGAATAAAACGGAGCCTGTTCAATTTTAACTTGTGAGGCCATGAAACGAATTTCTTATAATAATAAAGTAATTTATTGCATTTTACTATTTATTACATTTTAAAAATTAGTGTAGCAAAGAGCAGATGAAAATGGTAAAAAAAAATTATTTTAATAAAATTAACATTTCAATCGCACAAATACTCTAAATGGTTAAAATCTTGATAATATAATTTGCTTTGCAACAATACAGCAGAAATTCTAATTGTATAAATTTGAAAAATGTCTTAGATAACTAAAAGATTAACAAAAGATCGTAATTAATGTGGTTTTTTTTTCTTAAAAGAATATTGGAACTAGATGCAGTGGAGTGCAACTATATGCGCTCATGATATTCCATTTATGAAGTATAAACAAAACTATGTTCTAGCAAAGGTTAGGCTCAATACCAAAAGAAGAGAGTGCCATCTGGCGACATCACATAGGAAATAAACTACAACTTGCAAGTGGATTACATCTTGTTTGGCGATGAAACACAATTGCTTTTAAAGAATTATTAAAGTATCCTAAATACAATACAATTATAAATATAATTAAAAGAAAATACAAAAATGCTATCAATATACCCAAATACCCATACTAAAGTAACATATAACTTATTTATAAATATTATTACACAAAAGAAAAATCATATTAGTAATAAAAATAGCTGCCAATTTTTGACAATATATATATATTTATTGATATAATTAGTGAAATAAACTTGAAGTAATTAGAACGTACAACAAAACCTATATATACAATATAAGCTATACAATACATACATATAAAGTATATGATAAAAAAATAAGTGAATAAGTTGATATATATATTTACACTTATAAATTAATCATTTTTTTCCCATAGGTAAAACAGCAATTTTTATAATGGGTCCTTTTAAGATACCATTTTGTCTTTTTACGATGACAACTCTTATATTATTGTCTTTTCCAGCCAAATTATCCACAATTCTACCCAAAACTCATTTACAGGTGGAAAGATAATCTTTTTTCAATATTAACATATCCCTAATTTTTTATTCTTTAAAATCATCCACTTATTTCTTTGTTGTACAGTAATTAACTAATTTTTTTGTATCGCTTCCAAATAATTTGTATCATTTTTGTAGTTCCCTACCAAAGCCTGAGTCTATTTTCAGGAAAATATACTATAATAGGTTCAGAAATGGTGCTAATTGCACAACCTATGAGAAAATGACCAGGAGTTAATATTTCCAAGTTATCAATGTCCTCAGATAAAGATATAAGAGGACGAGAATTAAGGATCCCTTCCATCTGACGTTGATGTTAAAAACTCTGCACACATAAGTTAATTAAGAATTCCAAACAGCCACTATGAAATGATGCTTAAAAGGTTCGACACCAATCTCCCACAATCCTCCAAAATTTGGTGCTCTTGGAAGGAGGACAATACATTCTCATATCAAAAAATTAAAAAACTCATCATAAGTTTTTGTAATTAGATTGTATAATTTTTTAAGCTCTGCATTTGCACCTACAAAATTTTTAGCAGTATCATTAAACATCTCTCTTTGCATATAACACATATTTATCTCTCTTTGCAAATAATCTCTTTAAAGTGGCAATAAATGCATGAGATGTTAATTCACATGCGACATCTAAGTGAACAGCTTTGGTTATCATACAAATAAAAATACAGACATAAATTTTATGATATATTCCTTTTGTTTGGCCTTCATATTTAATGAAAATAGGTCCACAGAAATCAATACCAGAACAGTTACAATTCAAATTTAAAATAAGTTTCTCCTTAGGCAAATTGTCCATAATTTGTTCAGCTATCAAGGATTTGGCTTTAAAGAAGTTGTGTAGTTGTAGAAAAGTAATATTTTAATGCCAGTATTCTTTGCGTATACAATAAAGTAAATTGGCTCTAAATGAAAATATTTCAAATGAAAATACTCTACGATCATGTTAGTAAGTTTATGCTTTGCTGGTAAAATTTTATTACAATTTTGAAGATGACCTCCAACTCCTAAGATATTATTATTTAAAAATGAATTTAATGTTCCAAGTTCATGATTCTATGAGAAAACTAGTAAGGTTTTCTTTAAATTCCCTGACTTGCACATCGAATTATTAGCTCTACTATTTGGTAATTCCTGCTGTGAAAGAGGTCCATATCTTTTTTATATTGGGATTCCTTACATTGTTAAGAAATCTGTAAATAAAGCTAACAATACGCATTAGTTTAGAAAAGAGAGCTATTTGCTATACCAAAAAGAGACTCAATTATTGTATCATTTGTTGTAAGAGTTAATGCCGTTTTTTTCATGAAGAGTCTTTTTAAAAATTCATGTAAGTACTCTTCATCAGGTGAAGGGTCAGGTTTACTACCAAACTCAACAGTTTCTTGATGAAGGAAATCTGGTCCATGCCACCACACTGAGTTGGATCCAATTTGATCTGGACCAACTCGTCTTGAAATCAGATCTGCAGGATAGACAGCAGAGTGTTGATCCGTCTACATTAAAAGTTTTTTGTGAGTTCTTGGATTCGAGAAATTCGATTAGAAACGAAAACTTTCTGCAAATGTGGTGAAGAATCAATCCAAGTGAGCACTACAGCTGAGTCAGTGTATAAATAAATTTTACTGATATCAAACCTGAGGAATGAATGAACTTTGGAAAGCAGCTTGGATAATAACTCAGCTGATCAAAGATCAAGACTCGGAATATTTAACACTTTAACTGGTGTAATTTTAGATTTGCAACAGAGTATAATGACACTTTCGCATCATTCGAACTGTTGACACAATGGAGATATACTACAGAACCAGATGCGTTCTTACTTACATCACAGTAACCATGTAAAGTCAAGTCTTTAACATTGCATTCAGTTAAGATATAACGTCTAATTTTCAAGTTCTTAAGATCAGGTCAGACACCTTGAAATCTTTCCCAAGTCTTTTTCTTTCAAATGTACTTCTTAATCCTAATCTATTTTTAAAAACCATAATTTTTGCAGAAAATTCTTGGCTTGCAAAATTACTGGTCCCAAAAGACTTAGGGTTAGAAAAAATGCTTGAAATTTCTGCCAACACAGTGCACTTAGTCATTTTACTAGAACCAAGTGAAATGGTAAAGTTAAAATGATTTTCTTTGAGGTTCCACCTTAAACTAAGGATCTTGATACCTTGGGAGTTGTTGTCATCTAAATCGTATTGTTGATCAGGATGAAGAACTTGTTCCATCAGTATTTTTTCGTTAGAACACCATTTGTGCAGTTCTATATCACCAGCTCTTAACATGGAAATTAACTGTTGTTGCAATTCAGTAGCAGAAATGTCATCGATGTAGAAATCACTTAATACCCGCAGAAAAAGCAAGAGGGAAAGCGCTTTGTTTATCTGTTACGAGCTGTTTTATGCTAAATATGGAACAAATTTTGTTCCATATGTAATAGTTAAAAGCTTATAAATTTTAGGTTTCTCTTTAAAATCTTTGGTCCATAAAATACACTGTAAATAGCTTTGATCAGGATCAACCCATATCTAACGATGCATTTTCTTGACATCAGTTGTGAATGCGATTTTATGTTGATGAAATCTTAGAAGAATAAAGAAAAAGGTCACCTTGCACTACACCTCCCTTTAGCAAGCAATCATTTAAGGACACTCCATTTGCAGACGGTGAAGATGCAATGAAATCTACTTGAAGCCTTTATTTTTGCTATCGGCTTACGAACCCCTTGATGAGGCAAAACATATTTTAAATGATAATTAACATCTTACAATTCATCCATATGTCCTAGCTCTGTTTGTATTTTCCCATAAAATTTGAGTTACTAACGCTAAATTTTCTACTTTCAACAGAATGTTCTGATTTACTTTTACAACTATGAAGTAAATTAGTAAGTCTTACCTCTAAATCTTGTAAAACAAACATCTGTAACCGCTAAAGAAGCTATTCCACTATTTCTTCAATTTCCTCCTCTTTTGTTGATTCATCGTATTCTGAGACCGATGAAGCTTTTCTGAAGCTTTCCCAAATACACTTAAATGCGCCGAAATATCTGTAACATTTTCACTTTCTTCAAAATTCAACAATTTGTTAATTTAGGCTTTTATATTACCCCTTTTCCTGTTAAGTGTTGTGATTGAAGACAGTCTATACAATTGTTGAAAACAGTTCAACCGAATTTGTTTCAAAAACTAAAATGTCCGATAAGCTTAGTTATAAAACAGTTTAATACAATTAAAGAAAATATCCAAAGGTGCTAAATTGGCTCCTGCTCGGCAGACCATGAAAAATGTTTTAGCTTACTAAAAGAACAAAGACGGGCCGGGCCGTAACTAAAGTCTTATTTTTCAAACTATATTGAAACTAGAAGCAGTGGGGTGGACACACTCGGGACATTCCATCTAAGAAGTTTAAATCAAATTATGCTCTAACAAAGGTTTGGCTCAATGCTAAGAGAAGAGAGAGCCATCGTGTGACATTACATAGGAACTTAACCACATTTTTCTGGCGTAACAATTTTAATAAAGTCAGTTTGGAGAAACTTTGAATTTCACTCTGTGTGTGTGTATGCTACAAAAGAAAATATAAATTTAAACTTATAAAACTTTCTAAAGTTAGGACAAATTGAAAAGGAATTATTAAGTATTTTATGGTCAATTTCATTGTAGTTTTCTTATAAGTTTAATTGTTTCATTTAATGAAAAAAACAACTTAAATATGAGTCTTTTTGAACATGATATAATTATAAAGAGAGAAAAATACATTAGTCATGCAATGCCGAATCCACCCAAAACTTTCATTTATAAAGAGTGCTTAGTAATCTCATAACATTGGCTAAAATTAAATGATATATAGCATAATGAATAAAGAATGCTACCCTTGTTTTGTATTGATATTGAATGGGAAAAAATGTCTTATGCAACATGTTTTTTCACAGCTACCATGGCATTCCATTGGGTGTAAATTCACCAGTTTTAACTGCTGTTGTGCGAGCAATCAACACTTCTGAAAATTTTTTGGGTCCAATTCCAAGTCCACGGCTACGTTTCAAAGTATTTAATTCAACAGGCACCAGTCCTCAATGTGTGTTTTGGAGTCGTTATGAAGAGTAAGTAATGATATATATATATACGTATATATTGAATTTTTAAGTATGTCTTAGAAATGAGTCCTGGAGAACTATTGTTTTAAAACATACTACAGCCAAAATGTGAGCTTAAATAAAATAGTGTTCATTCTATTTCAATAGGCTTTATTTATTATAATTTTGTTATGTAGAAGGGGTCACTGGTCAGGTGAAGGTTGTGATGTTGAGTGGCACATTCCTGGAAGTGAATCCATTCACTGCAGATGTAATCATTTAAGCAGTTTCGCTGTCTTAATGGAGAAAAATCCTAATGAGGTAGGTTGCTTCAATCTTTTCATTTTTGAAATAACTTTGATATAAAAACATTTAAAGGCAATAGGGTACCATCTTCCCAATTTTTTTATTTTTAATATTTGCTTTCAATTGTACTTTATAAAGGTTAATATTTAATAAGAATTCCATACAAAAATTTTTCAATTGGTTGCAAAATGTTTGGAAAATTTAAATTTTTGGAATTTTTTAAACATTTTTTAAAGCCTAAGGCTTTTTTAAATACGTCTCTTTTTCTTTAAAAATTTTTTGCCCCCTATAATACACTACATTAAAACTGTGCATGGGTTATTTTCTGCTGCTGATCTTTAATTTTTTACTAATCCTAAAAAAAAAAAACATTAATTTTGATTTTGAAATTTTTTAGAAAAAGTACGAAACATGTTAAGCTGTTAGAGCTAATTCCATGCACAGTTTTACAGAACATACATTTCAGAACATGTATAAAAAATTCAAACCAATTATCAAAAACGCCTTAGGGTTTTGAATAATAGTATATGTACCAAGATTCAACATGGAGAAAAATGAGTCTGAAATTTTCATTCCATAAACAGCATGATAGCATTCATCGAATAGTCTGAAACTTTTATGAAATGTTAATTAACTTATTTAAAACTGCTTACTATAAAAAATTACACAAATGTAGAACAATTAAACAGTATACTGCCATAATGAATGTATAGAAGAAAACGAATGAAAGATCAATATTTCATAAAGCTTTATCTTAATAATTATTAAAAATAAATAAATACACACACTTCAGAGCTAATTCCATGCTCAGAGCTAATGCACAACATGTGCAAAAGATGTTATTGCCTTTACTTTTAATTTCTATGATTTTAAGAACCCTCGCATGTTAAATACTGTACACGAATGAAAGCAAAATCAAATGACAATTTATAGGTAAAATATATCAAAATCTAAAAACTGCATATGTGCATTTGTTTAAATAAATATCTTAAAATATTTTAAAGATAAAAGTGTTTAATTTCACACACATGGGATATATATATATATATTATAAGGGGTGATCAAGTGAAAAGGTACGAAACGACATAAAAATGAAACGGTTAAATATTTGCATATTCCGCCATGGGAGAATATAGCGAGACATCTCGGGATGCCATTGGAAGCTCTGACTGGGATCGAGAGAGAGAGAGAGAGAGAGAGAGAGAATCATGCGCGGAGGCCCGCATGCGCAGGAGAGAGAGCAAAGGCTCTTATAAAAAGCGGCGTCCAAATGATGCGGCAGTCCGTATGAGGACAGGATGGCGTTCGTGTTGCAAAATTCGACGATTGAGGAGCAGCGAAGTGTTATCCAATTTCTGACAGCGGAAGGTGAGAAACCGGCAGCTATTCATAGGTGAATGGTGACCGTTTACGGGGAGAAATGTGTCTCTGACAGAAAAAGTCTGTTAGAAAATGGAGTGCCCGTTTTCGTGCAGGCCGTGAGAGAGAGTGGGTGATGATCAGAGACCAGGTCAGGCAAACACTATCATCAGGAGCGATCTCATAGACAAGGTGGACGACCTAGTGAGAAGTGATCGACGTGTCACATTGCGAATGTTGCCGCTGAAGGTGGATGTCAGCGTGTGGACAATTGTTCACGACAGGTTGCGATTTCGGAAGGTGTGTGCCGCTTGGGTTCTGAAGCAGCTCACCGACCAGTTAAAGAAACTGCGTATGGGACTAGCGCAGCAACATCTGTTTCGGTATCAGGAAGACCCCGCTTTCATGAAGCTGATCGTCATTGGTGATGAGACCTGGTGCTATCAATACGACCCAGAGACAAAGCGGGACAGCATGCAGTGGAAGCATGCGTCGTCACCTCCCCCTAAAAAGTTCAGAGCCGTGAAGTCAGCAGGCAAGGTGTTGCTCACTGTCTTTTTCGATGTTCAAGGTCCGCTACTTGTGGAATTCCTCGAGCACAGAAAAAGCATTAACTCCGAAGTGTACTGTCAGACACTCCGACGCCTACGCAGGTCCATAAAGAACAAAAGACCGGGGCTGCTCACGGAGGGTGTGGTTCTACTCCATGATAACGCGCGTCCGCACGTCTCCAGTCACACAAATGGAACTGGACAAGTTCAAATGGGAGACGTTGGACCATCCGCCCTACAGTTTGGACATGTCGCCCTGCGATTTCCATGTGTTTGGTCCACTGAAGAAACACAGGGAACTCGGACGCCGCTTCAACTCGGACGACGTACTCAAAGACACTTTGAAGGACTGGGTCTCGTCACAGCCACAGGAATTCTGGGAACAAGAAATCCTGCGGCTTGTTCATCAGTGGGATCGTTGTGCTCAGGCCTATGGTGTATATTTTGAATAAAGTCTACATTTGTACCCCCCCGTGTCGTTTCGTACCTTTTCATTTGATCACCCCTTGTATATATATATATATATCACCAAAAACAAATATATAAAAATGGGAGATTTTTCTATTCTTGTGAATTAGATTTTTAATTATCTGAGTTATCAAAATGAGATTTAGTATTTGTGCTTTGGGAGAATCCGTTTTGAAGTTTTAATTTCATTCATAATAATATCATACAAAGCACACACAACTTTTAAATCTTGACCTTTGCTCTTCAATAAACAATTCACAAAATAGAATTTTTGCATGAATTGCACAATTCTTTCTTGATATGATTTGTTACTGCAAATATAATGTCAGTCTCATTTACGCGCGGTAGAAAAGTAATTTGTTCATTCTTTCATATTTTATTTTACAATTTTTCATTTTTTGCTCTTTTCTAGCAGATTATCTGAAATATGGGTGTGGTAGTTGCTGTCTAACATCAAATATTGCTCCATAATATGATAAAAAAATGCAGGTAAAGCTTTGAAATTTTGCAGGCATGTTTAAAAAGATTCGAGGTATCAAATAAGCCAATAAAAATTTTGATAGTTTGAGGATTTTTAGGGTGCTATATCGCCTTAAAATTATTCATTCAAATTGGTTAGTGGGTACTAAAAATTGACATATTTGCTCAACGCTATTTTTATATAAATCCGCAAAACAATATCCATAAATCTATTGGGAAAAAAATAAGGCATTTGTTACTTTTATTGAATATTTGTAGCTCCATAATTTCTTTTACTTCGTCTTAGCATATTGCTTGAGTAAAAGCTTTATAAAGATTAGTGAGCAAAAAACTTCTTGTTTTATTAACGCATTTTCAGTGATTTATCTTTATTTTTTTCAGTTTGTTCCTTCAGAAACTCTTGTACAGAGTGTGATTTCCTACTTAGCAATTACTACTTCTTTGATACTTCTTGCGTTCACATTCTTTGTTTTCTGCTTATTACGTGGTTCCCAAACCAACAGTAATACAATTCACATTTGTCTTGTTTGCTGTATATTTGCCGCGGAACTTATTTTCCTGATTGCCTTAAAGTCGAGACATTCTCTTGTCTTTCAGCAGGTAAGATATTCTCTACCATGTCAAATTTTAAACGAGCTTTCATTTACAAGTTATTTCGTGATGTGTAATACTTTGGACATTTTTCATTTTTTTCCAGTTTCCATGTAAAATGGTTGCCATTCTTTTGCATTTCTTGTTTCTTTCAATCTTTTCTTGGTTGTTAGTTGAGGCCATTCATATTTTCAGAATGATGACAAACTTATGTGATATTAATCATGGTCCTATGCACTGTTATTTTTCCATAGGTTTTGGTAAGTTCTTTTTATTTTACTTGTTTTTTTCTGTGTGGCTGATTTGATAAACCTTTCTTATATAAGATATTTCCTGATTATTGATGTGAAACTTATACAGGTTGTCCCATAAATAGCGCACAAGCTCTCTACAGCTAGATTTCTCGTTGGGAGTACATAAAATATGCCCAAAAAGCTGTATCTATGCGATCCATAGCTTATAAGAATAAATTATAGTTAAAAAAAACTAAAAAACACGCCTTTATAGTTAATCGAACTAAGTTGTAACTGGAAATGGTATCTGGAATTAGTCGCCAGATGCGGGGTGGGATCTGAAAATGGGAAATCATTAATCCTGATGATCCTAATGAGAACAATGGAACAAAATTATTAAATTATCGCATTGTTATCGATACTTGACAAGTGAGCAAAATTTCAAATTAATCTGATCTTTTAAAGTGGGTAAAAATTGAGTTCCAAGGTTTCTTTACATACAAGTGAAGTGATTAAAAGCATGTTACAAATACTATATAAATGATGATGCAGGTTGGGGTTCCTGTACATGATTGGCTGGGTATGGAATATTCCGGCCACTGGATCGGACGAGGGGCCCAGTTATATGTCCGCCATGATCACCGGATCTTTGACTGTTGGCTTTTTTTCCTATGTTGGCTTTTTTTCCAATTCCTCAAAAGGAATTGATGACTGCACAAACTGACTTATCTGCTTGCTGATTGTACTTGGGTGGACACCACGCTTCTGCGACATGTGCGTTCACCCATTCCGCGGCACGCTCAAGCTTGTCCCGATATACACTTTGAACATCTTCCAACATAAATATTAGCAAATGCTGCTGTTCATGTGTCCAGCTTGCACCAGCATACTCTCTTCAGCTATGGATCGTGCAAGTACAGTTCTTTGGGCATTTTTTATGTACTCCCAACGTGGAATCCGGCTATCCAAAGATTGGCTGTTATTTTTGGGACATCCTGTATATAAAACTTTCTATTATGGATGATTAAAAGAATAGAGCAAAATTCAAATAAACAGCTAGGCTCGTCAACTAGAGCATCTTTTGATTGAGTAATCCCGTAATTATGGTGATGAAAATCACTTTCATTCTGCACATTTTCTTGGTTTCTTTAAAAAAAAATTATTTGTTACATTTAATGATTTACACTGATTTCGACTTGATTATGTTTGTTTCATGTAAATACTTGTCAAACAGTTATGAGAAAACATCATTTATTCGGCTTTATTAGGTAGAGGTAAACGCAAAAATAAATAAAAAAACTTAAAAAAAAAACACCCATTTGATCAGTTGTTGTGTGTTTTTAACCTGGGATATGAAAGATGAGTGGAAGCACAAAAACATACAATACAAACAGAAGAATATAGACATTTATTACAAACGATGATCCCAGCATAGAACAGAAGGGGTGCGTTGCTTTCCATTCGAAACGGAAATCCATTTCAGGCAAAAGTTGGACTTCTTTTCCCCGGAGAAGTTACATCCATCCCTTATTCGGGATTCAAACCCGAGCTCACTCGGTTACAAGCTGGGGGCTTCTCTCTTCTAGAAAAACAACCTTTAAGCTCTTAAAGAATGCTCTTTCTTTTAAATAAACAGTATTTCAATCTATATAGAAATCTAGTTTTTTCTATGCTCTTTTTGCTTAAGATATCATTTTTATATCCGGGGTATAACGCGCACTCTTAAATTTCGCTCTTATTTTTTGTGTTAAAAGTGCACGTTATACGCCGGATTTTACGGTAAATCAAAACAATTATGTAATACTTGTAAAATGAAACATTACTCATTGTGTGCGTGCTGCATCGTGAAAAAGAAAGAAAAAGGAAAGCAGCTTATCCGTTAGAAATCCCCCCCTCCCCCAACGGAAGGCTTGGGGGCGGAAGGTAAGAGAAAATAAAAATAAAAATGTGTCATAAGAATAATGAAAGTTCTTCAATGGAAACGTTTTGCTGCGAAAATATATTATAAAAATAAAAATCGTTATTCTATCAACATGCATACTTTGGATAGAAATTAAATTCGGTGAAAAAATTCTCGCTTGTGTTCGATATTAGATACGGGAAGTGAATCTAATTTCGTAACACAAATATCCTTATATATATATATATATATATATATATATATATATATATATATATATACTATTGAATTTAAAGAAAAATAAAACTGATTTCGCCTTTTCTGGAATGAATGGGACAGAAACAAATTTACATTTCAATGTTACAGCTAAAATTTAACAAGATAAAAAATATTCCGTTATTCGAAATATACAAAAGATAAAATATTCATTAAAAGAAGATAGCTTTAACTGTAAATTTCGCTCTTAATTCAATCACTTTAATCTCGGTTTGAAAATTTGAATCGGTTACTCTTCTTATAGTTTCCATTAATTTTCTAAAATAAACAATTATCAGCCAGTGCAAGTCGATAAGAAAGAAGATAAAAGCTACTTGAAACTCCTGAAAAATGTCTATATCTAAGCAAAAGGATAAAACTAAAAAAATTGATCTACAGTTTATATCCATGAACTTGATTGGTGCTAAAAAGTATGAAATAATATGACTGAAATTTCTTTAATATCTTTTATTTTCTAAAGGACTCTATCAAATGAAAATAAAACTTTTAAGAGCTCTTTGTACAAAGCCACCTATGCCTTCTCTTCTAATTGCTATTGAATAAAAATGAATAATTAAAATACTAATTATATTTTCTGTTTCAGGAGGACCTGCCCTAATTGTTGGACTATCTGTCGGTGTTAGTGTTGACCAATACGGAAATCACTTTTTGTAAGCACCTAACATCAGAATGCTAGAAATTGTTTTTAAACATCCTTTAGTAATCTCATATTTTCAAATGGAATGTAGAGATGTATTCCTTTGGGAATCGGAAGGCTGTAGTAGCAATTAAAAAAATCTGGATATTAATTTAATCATCGTTTATTCAGGGAAATTTTAACATCAGGAGATATTACTTTGTGAGTATATTCTCTCAAGTGTCAAAAAACAAAGAGCGAGATTTATCCTTTTATGCATTTAAAAATATGTAAAAACAGGGAAAGATGCAATAGCAAAAAAATATATATAATCACATGTTCAAGTGAAGTGAAATATTAATTATTTTTAGAAATTACGTAAATGTTTTAGGGAAAAAGTTCAATCACCCAATAAGGCACAAGTAAGCTATTAAAATATTCTAGTACTAAAAATCGCGAATATATTTGTAAAATAATTCAAGGTTCATTCCTTTCTCTCACGAATAAATCTGTCAAAATATAGATTTTAATCCTTTAATGCGAAACGAAATGAGGCTTCAAAATAGGGTATTCGTAATTAGGATATAGATAAAAATACATAAGATTAGAGTTTAAAAATTTTTAAAGTTAAGTTATATATATTACGCAAACACATGTATACTGGATTATTATGATTTAGATCTTTAGAGTTAAATTTTCAACATTTTTTCTAATTAAATTTTCTCTTTTAAGGTTTATTTTAGATAAGTAATATACGCAAATAAAGGGAAAGGTGTTTTTTGTTTGTTTAATTCAACTAATTTAAAATATTGCTTAACCTTGCAATCTTAACCCTAAGCCTAAGAATTTGTTTTCTGTGGCTGTGTTTTACTTAACCATGCTCTTACAGTCTTGTTTCGTATAAAATAATTCCACATGCACACACACATATATGAATTTCTCTCTCTTTATAATTCTAATTAAAATCTAAGCATTATTATATATCTTTGAACACCTCTATTCAAAATTCCTAACTTTGCTTTAATACAAGCAAGTTGTTAAATGCACAGAAATAAGAAAAGATAATTTTGAAGAATGAAATTTGAGGAGTATCTTTGCATAGTGAATGCAATGGGAAAATATTTGCCTAGATGAAATGACTAATGTAGTTATTCTATGTGTTTAGTTGCTGGCTCTCTGTGCATGAAAACGTGGTTTGGAGTTTAGTAGGACCTGTTTGCATCATCGTTGTTGTATGTATTTTTAATTAGGAATCCTTTACTTATTTTTACACTATCTAGCAATTCAAAACATTTGGGTTCTTCCATACATTTTAGACATCCTTCATTCTTTCACAGGTGACGCTTTTAGTTTTTATATCAGCTCTGAAGTCAAGTTTACAATGTAAAGACTCTGTAATGGACTTTGGTAATTTAAAGTATGTTGGCTTTCTTTTTCATTTATACAAATAATAGCATAGAAGGCTATTAGTATAGCTTTCTAATAATTGAATGCAAATAAAAATTTAGAGAAATCGTCAATTCTGGAATATTTTGAATGCATTGTTTGAATTTTTTTCCTTTGAACTGTGTGTGTAAATTCTTTCTCAAGCGATGTCTTTCCAAACTGTCTAAATGTATCGACGTTCATTTCTTTTAAATGCCAAGTCGTTCAGATTCTTTTGGACAATTCAAGATTCAGATCTTTTTCCGCTTCGAATGCGATTTCTTTGCTGACAAACGATTTGGATCGATTAAAATAGGAAGGATGGGATGAGTGCTTTCTGAATGGGCTAACTTTTCAAAAATATTCCCCAAATACAGAAGGATGGAACAGTTTCATTCATGTTAACAAATAATTCAAATAATAAATAAATAAAATAAATGTTAAAAGGGTCTATTAGTTTCAAGTGCCAAGTTCATATTAATAATTTCTCTTAGTATTAAATTTTCCCAAACTTTATAGGCTTCTAGAATATAAAATTGTTTATTTCGTATATTAAGTGATGCAGTTTATTTATACTTTATTAAAAGTAAAGCATTCATCAAAGCATGTTGATTCATAGCATATATATAGCTCTTAAAATCCTTTCACAAGCAAGATATGCTCTTTTTAATTTATAAAGACATCCATAATTTTCAAGTTAATGAAGTAATATAACTGAAATTATACTATAAAATAAGTTTTTATCTTAATGCTTGTCTTGAGTTCTGATACATGTCCAAGAATAGTTCTCTAGCTTTGTGTTCCCAAGTTTATAAATTGGTAATTACTCTCTAAATAATATAGTGTCAAATGAAAATTATAATTAGAGATACATAATATTTTTAATTATAATTAATGATAAATTGCTTTCAGTTGAACAAGATATTTTAGGACTTGTTTATTTTAGGACTTTACTCTGGTTAGCTGTTATATTACTTCCTATTCAAGGATCAACATGGGTTCTAGCAATCCTGTCTGTAAATGAAACTCATGCAATACTTCACTATGCATTCTCTTTTTTCTGCCTGTTAGAAGGAATATACATCTTTGTTGGTTATTGTGTAATTAACAAAAAGGTAAAAGTTATTTTTAATAAAGCAAATTTTTGTTTTATTTGGTCATAGGCATGTTGTTCGATGTATAAGTGTGCATTACCTTATTTTCAGGTTCAACAACAAATATGTTTTATGTGGATGAGAATTATTAAACATGATAAATATACAGAAAAAAATGGCATTCATTCACCTATGGTAAGTGTATTAAAAAATGCTTTTTTAAAAATTCAACAATATAAAAAATAAAGTACTACCTTCAAAGTTGAGAAAAATTCTGAGTTGAGAATATTACTAAGTGTGTATGAAAAACAAAATCATAATTTAAGAAAACAAATTTCACTTGAGTGATAAATACGATTAAATGCACAAAAAATTTAAAAAATCCATTAAAAACTATTTTCCTATGATAATTTTATAATGAAACACACACACACACACACACGCACACGCACACACACACGCGCGCGCGTTGATTATTTGTGATAAAATATTATATCCAGCCTTAATGTGACCCAATAGCTAATTCCCGAACCGTTCGGTTTAGATATGCACTTCCAATTTGAAAAATGTTTTGAAAAAGGTAAAGTATGTTTTTACGTTCTTTTCGAAACAAAAAACCCATTTACAAAAAAAATTACAAAAGTTAAATTTTTATACGGTTCCCAGGTCCTATCACTTGTATTTAGGAAAAGATGCAGTACACAAAAACAAAGTAAATACAAAAAGTTTCATTTTATTACGATAAAAACTGACTGAGTTATAGCTACATAAATTTGAAGCATCTGTATTGCTCAGAAAAGGAAGGGGGTCGTATATAAATTGATTTTAGAGAACAGTAATTCACTATCTACAGAAAGAGCAAAAGAAAAACATCACAGTTATATTAAAATATCGTAGTAAACATCATAGATTGACAATTTGTATTGCTGTATGACAAACAATAAAAATTAAATTAAAGAAATACAACTTGTACCGAAAAGATAAAAACTGCTTGCTTTAACAAATAGCAGCAAAATAATATAGAATTTGCCTTTCAAATTATAGCATAATGTGGAATGATGCGCCAATCGTGAATCATGGGCTTTATTACATCAGAATGACCAAATTAACTTAAATAATGGTGAAGGCACGAGGTGTGATACGAGACAAGGGATTACGCCTATGACAACTCCCAGTTTTGTACAAGTGTTGAACAGCACGGGCAATTGTACAATAAGATGGATGTCTCCGAGTGGAAAATTTAATGGCATAAAGTGTTGCCTCATCTCTCTTATTTCGATTACACTGCCCATTAAACAGTAACATTTGGCAGTATTCTTCATTTGTATACATCTCGTTCTCCCGTACTAGAATTAGTAATATTAGAATACGACTGTATGCAATTGCAAGCGACTACACAACAGATTTTTAACGTTCGTCATGATCAGCAAAAACGCAGCAAATCAGACTGAAGCCGCTGCATATAAATCTATTTTTTTGGAACTGCTTTTGAAATGTTTTCATCGTTCAAAATATTATATTTTTTCTATGTCTTACTCGTGCACAGAATAAATTTTATTTCTTAAGTACTCAATTATTGTATTATTAACGTATTTTTTTAAATTTAAAAGCGATTTACATAAAAGTGACGTGCAAGAGTGAAAGTTTCCTGGCAGAGTTCCAACTAGTTTCACTTTGGAGACGGCTTCTTACTACTTTCTTGAAAATGGCCAAGAGAATGGATAAAATATATGTTTTTTAAAGTTCCATAACTCTGCCAGTTTTTATCGTAATAAAATGAAACTTTTTATGTTTACTTTGTTTTTGTGCGTGTACTGCATCTTTTCCTAAACATAAGTGATAAGACCTGGAGACCGTATACAAAATTAATTTTTGTAATTTTTTCCTAAATGGGTTTTGTGGTTCGAAAAGCACGTAAAAACATTCTTTACCTGTTTTAATACGTTTTTCAAATTGGAAGTGTATGTCTAAGCCGAACGGTTTGGGAATTACCTATTGGGTCACATTAAGACTGGATACCCTGTATACTACTGTAACGTGTTTAAATCCCTTCTACCCTGTGACCCAGCTAAAGGTGTGGAAGGAACCAAAGGATCATACTACATGAGGAATTCCAATTATTTTATTTATCACTATAACCAACTCAAACACAAATAACACTATAAATAAGATATTTCAATTCAGTAATAGAAACAGAAAGAAAGAGACGAGATTCGCATCTTGGGAGAAAATGTTCAATACTGCGACTCTTCCCTTAATATTACTTTACACATAGCTTATGTATTTAATGACCGCGCTAAGTTTAACACTCAAAACACCAACTTAATTTAAGGTCACAGTACCTGAAATCATGCAGTCTTCTATTTAATTCAAGTTGACTTTGACACTTCTGGTTAGCTAATCTTATCACTTTCTTGTTATCTAAACTTCTGGCTTTCTTACTTTTTGCTTACGTATACACTTCACTTCCAATTCACTTCACTTCTAATCTACTCACAATTCCCTAATTCACAAACTCGTGAAGAAGGAATATATATATTAAACTTAATTTGCATATCACGCTTTCTTCTTTTAGGAGAAGATTGGTTAAAATTGCTGGCCCAAAAGAATACCCAAAAGGAGTTAGTTGAAGGTCGCGTATAGATCCGTCACACTTTTACTTCATTACAATTTATTGATTACAGTATATATGAAATTAAAAGTTGAGCTATGAAAGGAAAAACCATAATATTATATCACTGTTTAGGAATTGAAACGTTTGAAATCCTTGACTACCCTTTTAATCTATTTTCCATTAGCAACAGTCAGCTGCATATCATCCTTCATCTAAAATATATCATAGAAGCATTGGCATATCTACATCATCAGCTGCTAGCAGATCTACTTCCAAGACTTGTACAAGCCATTGCAGAGCTGAATCAGAACCAAGACTGTCTGAAAACCAGCCTTCAACATCGGAATTTGACGAGGGAATGCATTGTAAACATGGAAAATATTACGAACAGATCTTACAAAATTGTGATTTTGAACGTGAGTATGGTTTGAGAGTTTTTTCTTTTCTAAAAGTTCATAAATATTTGAGGTAATTTAAGATTTCTATAGTTCCTTAGGTAAGTAATAGTTATTTGTTCATAAAGTTGCTTTCATTTTAAATCCAAAAAATGTCCGTGTTCTTCGGAGGTTGTTCTCAGTTCCTTATAATCCAGTTATGTTAAGCAAAATTTAATGACAAATATTTGCCCAAAATCTCTGAAGAGACTCTATATTTCATTCTTATTAATAATATAATGATCACAGTATTTTATGTCCTGGCCATTGATTTATTTTAAACTTATGCACACCTGGATGAAATCAGCCATGAAATTATTTTATAAAGAGGATTATCTAACGATATTAAAACTATTCACTGCCCTTTGAATTTATTTTTCTCACCAGCAGCTTATTCTTTATCTAAAATAAATTTAGAGAAGTATTGGAATGCCTACATCATCAGATGCTATTTTCTCATTTCTTGCTTCGGATTAAGAAAAATCTCTCATATTATTTTGAACACATCTATAGGATTCAGATTTATTTAATGAAATAAGATGAAACATTTTATAATGTGAAATATTCATTTAACTGAATTGGTTGATTTTATAACATTTTAGAAAATAAAGGGTCGATTAAGTGTTGCTTGGATGACATCCTAAATGGCAACCATACCGTTACACCATATAAGCTAAGTTTATCTGCTGAGACAAATGATGAGAAATCTTCTGAAGGCTTAAAATTTTCTGGTAAGTGAATTTAATATTTTATGAGAAAGACTGATTATTGTAAATAAAGTTACTAATAAGTTTGCAAATAGTTTATTTTAATATTCATTTCTGTAATTTTCATTGTTCATGCTACTTATTTTTTTACTACAGATTTAAAATATACAAAATCTGTTCTATGAAATTAGGATAGGTCTGTAAAAACACTGCTCATGATAAAAATAAACTCATAGTTATTAACTGGAAAATCTCTTACTAAAAGAAAGTAAATTTCTCCTTTCTGGTACGTTTATCTAAAAAAAAAATAGTATACCTGAAAATAGTGTTCCCTTATTTTGTAGTAAAATGCAAAATAGAAAGCATCCAAGGCATTTAGCTAAAAATTAAAAACTTCTTTGAATTGATGTTACATTATTTAATTTCATGTGTGTGTGTGTGTGTGTGTGCACACACACACACACAAGTTACTTTTACATCTGTATAAATAATGGATCAAAAACGATTGTTTCTTAAAATTGTGGCATGTATGTTGAGATTCATGTGTAAGTAAATATTATCCTAAAATGTAGATAACGAATTTGGGTGAAATTTAAATGTTCTGGGAGTTTTACACAGAATAAGATTAATTTTCAAATGATTGAGTGAAGCCGATATTTGATTGGAAAAAATAAATTTATTGAAAGGGAAAAATGTAATTATTGTTAGTGATGGCAGTCTGTAGCCTGAAGTTCGTTCCTCGGTCGCACTACAACTAGAAGTGCACATGCATATTCATATTTATTTATTGACATTTCCCATCTTACTATGTTTTTATATTTTATTTAGTATTAACATTGGAATGATAGCAATTTAGTATATTATTAATGATTATATATATATATATGTACATATATATATATGGAGAGAGAGAGAGAGCACATTGTGCACAGAATATTCACTCATGAATTGTTAATTTATAATGAACCTTGATAAAATACCTGCTTAACTTTTGTTTCCTTTAAACAAGATAAAATTTTTATGCATCTGGAAATATTTTATTTCAAAGATCATCCCACAGTTATTTCCATGTATTTATTTTCATTTCCAATTTATTTTTAGTATGCATTATTTTTTCCTTTATTATTGAGGTTTTCTGATTGCACATTGTATTTTATTTTGCAGAATGCACCGAATCTACTTCTTCTGGTCCTAAAATGGGTGTCAATATGTTTTCTTATCCTCGATCGAGGTCTCCTTTAAGCAAAACATCTTTGTCTTTAAAAATGAGTCACAATTCAAAAGATGAAAGTCTGGGCATTGAAAAATCGTCTCCATTATCAGCTCCAGTGAGCAATGTTCGCCCTGAATTTTGCACTCCTCGAATGGGGGTGAGTGGTGTGGAAAAGTCAATTCATTCTGCACGAGACATTTTGGCTGAAACCAATAGCCTTGATTCCAATTTGCATCTAAATCAACTGGATTTCAAAACTGGCATGTGTTCTTCATGTCGATCTCAAAGTTTTTCTCGAGAGTCCTTCAGTGATTTTAGTAGTACTGATAGACCGCAGTATGATGTTTGTTCATATAATGGGGATTCAAGTGAGAATAAGAAGCACTTATTAAAAGAGAAGGATTTCAACCACAGTAAAAAAAAGTTGTACAATTACCGTTCCATGGAAAATTGCGAAAAATCCATGGATGAAAGGTTGATAAATTCTGGAGTATCGGATAAAAAATCAAATCATGCATTAAAAAAGACGATATCTAGTGGTCAACTTGAATGGGATTCTTCTCAAGAACCACATAATGACCATTCCAAAGGTTTAGTGCATACATCTTTAGATCAAGAAGATCAAGAAGTATCTCCTATATACACACCAACTGCTTCTTGTGGGAATAGAGCCTCTCCTAGGTTAATTGGTGAGTATTAATTTTTCATTTCCTATTTTGTTTAGCATAATTTGGGTTCACTTTATGAAAACTGTCTTTGAAATTGTTTTTTTTTAATTAGATGACACCCCTAGTGAAGAGGATGTGCCAATCAACACAAAATACTTTCAAAATTCCAGTAATGACAGAAGCTACGAATCTAGCAATTTACTCGAAATAGTCGGCAAACATTCAAAAACTTCTCCTCCATTAGCTACTGCTGAGATTACTGACTCCGAGTACGTTAAGTATTTTATTTTCACATTATTTTGAAGATAAAAAACACTATTATATTAGCATATTTATATTAATCTCATGTTTTTATTTACTACACATAAACTTTGATTTGAAAAATATTTAAAAATCAAGAAACACTTAAAATATTTTAAATTATAAGAGAGAAATCTCTGAAATCACAAAGTGAATTTTCATCCCTTTTCTCAATGATCAGATATCAAGGAAATGCTTTTACCTTTTCAATGATTAAAAAAAACACATTGTTTCATTATAATACAAAAACTGGGATAATATTTTTATAGATCGTAGTAATCATAAAATAATCAATCATCGTCTATGGATAATTTAATAGCCGGATGGTATGTATTTAGAACTCAATATCATCTATACAAATAAATAAAATTGAAGTGTCTGTTTGTAATTTCAAATTAACAGCTTTTTACTAAATGCATTTCAAAGTATACACGGTACTTACATCAAAAAATCAATTTTAAAAATTTTTGTCTCTCTGTCTTTGTTTTGGCTATTCTCTGAAACGGCTGGACCTATTTTAAAAATTCTTTCACCAATAAAAAGCTATATTATCAGTGAGTAACATAAGGTATATTTTATGTCCTTATTCCTACGGTAACTGGAACTATGCGGGTAAAACCGTGGGGCATTGCTTACTCCCCCCCCCCCCAAGTTGGTGCAAGATTATGCATTTTCTCTCAATACCGGAAATTTTAATAAAATAATTTTCGCATTTGTAACAAGTAACTAAAACATAGTCTAATTTATCATATTTACAAAAAGCAATTTTTTAAATGGTTTCTTATTAAATATCAAACGTCTATTACGTTATGTTTATGAAATGTCAAACTTAAACTTTGAGAAATATCACTAAGTTCGCTAATAAATTCTCTATTCCGACAGTCCCAGAAATTTTAATGCAAATTTTCTACCATTTTTCAAAGAGATAAACGATATAAAGTTTTAGCAAATTGCGTGATATTGAAAGCTCTATGGCACTATTAAATGGCAGTTTCATAAAAAGTTTTGATTTATTATATATTTAATACTTTGAATTTTTTTAACCTAATTCTAATATAAGGTCATATTTTGTGCACACAATTTTTCTCTTATACTGAACTTAGATATTTTATATGGAGTATTAATATGAAGATATACTAGATATTACTATGGAGAAAGCCATACAATGTCGATCGCCGAACAAAATTAGGGAACTTTACGCAATACTTATATCATCTTGCAGTCTTTCTAATCCTCAAACCCTTTGGAATAAGTACAAAGAGTAGATGGCGGAAGATATTTTGCGACGACTGCAGCAAGTACAAGCAGATATGCCTTTCAATGAACACATCTACAACGAAACACTAATAATAATGGGAAATAAGGTTTTCGCAATGGTTAGGAAGGAATTGCATGATTTTGTAAGGATTAGTTCGCGACCAGTCGACGGAAATGTCTTCGATAATAAAATTGCTTCAGAATTAGACTACGATTTTATAGCATGGTAACACCAGTAACAGAATTAATTCCTCAATTAACTCCAGAACTAAGTCATATTTTCCATCAAGTGTTGCGTTATATAGAATCCGGCAGTGGTGCACTCTTTTTTTCTCGACGCTCCTGGAGGAACCAGAAAAACCTTTTTATTAAACCTATTATTAATATCCGTCAGAAAAAACCAGAAGATAGCAGTTGCTGTGGCTTCTTCCGGTATAACCGTGACACTACTGACTGGCTGCACATTCTGCTTTAAAATTACCGTTGAATATTGCACATGAAGATTCACCCATCTGCACTTTGAGCAAAAACAGCTCTCAAGGCAGGATACTTCGACAATGTAAACTTCTAGTGTGGGGTGAAAGTACGATGTCTCACAAGAAAGCTATAGAAGCGTTAAATCGGACTCTTCAGGATTTACGAGATAGTACATATATTATGGGAGGAATGGTAGTTTTATATTGGCTAGGGATTTCTGACAATTCTCCCTGTAATCCAGAGGGGTACACCAGCAAATGAAATCAAAGCGTGTAATAAATCATCAAGCTTATGGGCGAAAATTGATAAATTAAGTCTGAAAATGAATATGCATCTTTATTATGAGGTAGATTCGGAACATTATGAAGAGACGCAATTAAAAATCGGTGATGGATGTTTGGACACAGATGTTGAAGGTTATATTTTACTTTCCAGAGAATTTTGTAATTCAGTAGAAGATGATGTAGATCTTATTCCTCAAAAATTTACCCGGTCTTAGAACAAAACTTAAATTGTGATCAGTGGTTATGCGCAAGATCGATTTTTGCGCCTAACAATGACATAATCAATAAAATCAACACTGAAAATTTAAACTATGTGTGATGAAGGAATATTTATCAATGAGTACAATCATGTATAAAGAACAAAGAACTTAACATCCCACGGATTTCTACACTGGGGACGGACCTCATGATTTGGAATCACGGTCAAGTGACAAGGAGGATAACCGAGCTGGCAACTCATTCTCCAAACTTCCACACCACGCCACCATGAGAATTTTAAACTACTGCCGATTTAACGTCCTCTACATGGTCAGTGGCACAAGGACTTGAATCCAGCCACGAGTCCTCGCTTCTTGACTTCCGAGGCTGGAGATAAGAAATTTCTACTAACAAAAGCTTGCGTATTAAAACGGAATTTAGAGGAACACGTGATGTAATTAAAAATGCCTTTTACAAGGATAAGAGTCTCACGTCATTTAAAAGCTTTATTTATTAAGGTCAAGAAATAATTGAAATAAAAGAAATATTTAAATGAGGTTAAATGAAAAAAAATTCATATTATGATATCCTATGATTCACGCTAATTTATTTTATACAAAGCTTATTACAAAATATCGTTTGAATTTTAAAATTTCCCTTTATTTTGCTTAATATTTTGATAGACACTAAAAAGTGAATAATCTCCCCTCCCCCTTTAAATGTGTGGTTGCTAGTGGTTTGGTTGTGGCTAGAGTGTTGCTGGTTCGTGACACGAGGGATGCAAGTTCAATCTGTCGAGATTCACTGTCCTCCCTTTGGTTGTGGGAGTTAAGCTCAGGTTGTCGCTTGACTGAGGTTCGTCACCAATAGCCCTCGTATTGCAAAAAAGTGTGTGACTCTCATGCCCTTCTAAATGTAAACTCGGCAGAATTCATTCCCTCAAATGCCTTTTATTCCTTTAGAATTAATTGATTTGGAATATATGGTTTTTTTTCTTATAAAACAGTCTATATATAGGATTGTATTTTATTTGAAGGATTATTGAATTCCATTGATTTTAATAATTGACTTTATTCTTTTTTTATGCTTCTTTTTGGAAAAAGTGAAGAGGTATTTATATTTTTCATCTTTTATTCTTTTAAAAATTTTGTCTGCTGTAGTTTATTTTAAATCACATTACCGTATTAATATAGCCAAGACAGAGAATATTTAATAGAATTTTTATTAACGAATGTAAAAATTTATTTTTCTAAATTGCTTATAAAAGTGTCAAACAATAGTAATACAAGTTGCAGATTGCAATGCTTGTTAAAATCCTTTGGCTCCTATTTCAACCCATGGGAGCCTTCATTGTGTGCCTGTAAAAGTGATCTTTGCAATACTTTTTAGATAGATGTGAGGATATTTCAACTCTTAAGGAGGATTGGCTCAAGATTTCTCACTTGAATTACTACGTTCATTGTGTTATCGTTGTTGTGCAACAAGATGATTCTACGTTAAGATTTGTGTACTCTAATGAGCTTCGTTAAAATTTTCCAATCTTGACAGTAATTTCATGTTGGAGGAATTGGATTAGACCTTGTCATTGAAGAAGAGCGAAAGCATTATCTTGTTACTACTAGTATGGAAGATAATGGCGGGAAACCGTTGTGTTTCCAATAAACACTATTCATTTTCAACTCGGGTTCAAAGTGATGCCATCAGCTTTCGTCTTGATAGGCCCTTGTTTTGTCGTCAACTAAACAAAGAATCATTACCATTGCACTTAATGGAACTTGAAAGTAACCGCGATGGGTGCGGACCCACGGATAAGCCCATTGATGCAAAAATAGGTCTACTGTTGCACGACCATCTTATTGAATTAATCCATTTCCACATTCCGCAACACACATTTATTGTTGTAGACCATTTCGGTGTCCATATTTCCTTTTCCTCTTCTCCAAAGCGCATGCTTCTGAACTCAGGAAAGTGACAAACTCATCAATCGTTTCCATTTGTTGATGGATACTATGATTTCCAACTTCTTCAGCGGTCAAAAAACGCACAAAATACCCTTTTGCATGCCTTTACATTCAAAAACGAAAGGAATGAACATGTTCCCTCTGCTGGGTTGTCTTCTTTTCTCATTCTTTATAAAATTTTATGTGAATGAAGCGCACACGAATCCTTTTCGCATCACTGTAGCAACTGCATTTTTGGCTCATTTCCTTTTTCCCCATAAAGATTATAACCCTTTGCCTCGTTACTTATATACTGTTGTAACGTTTTGTGATTAATTTTTAACGTTTTGTGATATTGGTTTAATACATCTACAGCTTTTAATTACAATATTTACATTTGGTTACAACATATTCAATTCTTTAAAACATGCTATTTGTGAAGAAGGAGCAAACGTAACTTTTCTTTTCGAGTGTTTCAAACGAACTGTTTCTACATTCTCTTGCGGAGGGGGCGGTCGCTGCTTCTTTCACCCCGAATTTCACTCGGGGTTTGGATGATGGAATTGCACTGTTTTTTCACTGCTATCGGTTGTCGGGGGTGATGCCTATTGAAAGGACCCGCAATATTTTAGGGTTGCATGTGTAGATATGGACAGTGTAATGTTATCTGTATAGGGAAGCCGATTTTGCAGCTGCATTTATACAGTGCAAGAAGACATTGTACTATATCAATGCATTACTGAAAAACAAATGTTTGTTCTTTCAATCCTAATTTTTAAAAATTTCTATACAAATACGTATCTAATTATTTATGCGTCCTATCTAATTATTTCCTTTTTGTGTGAAAATAAATTTTAAAAGTTGCTCCAATACATACAAGTGTTTATTACACTTAATTGTATTTTCAAAAGAAAAATCTGACTCTTAATAAATTTATATTCTACCATATAGTTTATTTTTTGTTGCCTTTAACCTTTTTTGCTGTTTTTTTTATCAGATATTATTCTAGTTTGGGGTATTTGATACTTCCGTCTGTTATAAAAATGAATGCATTTTCTTTCCAGTTTTGATCAAGCTATGGAAACTTGTGTTTGAAATGCGTCATGTTTACTTCCAAATAACTTTTTGTTGGAGCTTCTGGAGTTTTTTGATTGAATATAATTTGTGAGAATCCCTATTCCATGTTATTTCTATTCCCAAGTGAGTGACTCTTTTTGTACAATAGTTGTCATCTCAAGTACCCAATGTGTTATAATATTCCTTTTTTCTTTTTTAGTTTCTCTTTGCAATTCGTTTGACCAGCGATGATTACAGAATTAGTTCTTGTCAAAAATGGTTCCTCTTTAATGTTGTTTTGGCTTTGGAAATTCTACAATTGGATACTGCAGGGTGCTATTTTGACACAGATTGAAATTTTTCTGAGAATAATTGAAAAAGTGTGTACAGAATGTTATGTCTTTGATAGTTATATTTTTTGTATAGAATTATGTCAAAAATACATTCAATCAGTAGTATGTAATGATGATGTATGGAAAACCTTTGGAATTCAATGTAAAAAATGTTACAATATGTTATTGAAATCAAACCTTCGAGTCCTATACAAATGGGATATTTATATTATCAAATGGGATTGCTTTATTTTTATCCCAAATGTCCTCGAATGTTTCCTATAGAAATACAATGGAATCAGTCAGTGTTATACAACTGAACAAATGCTGCTTAACATTTGCTTTGGTTGCACATTACATTTTCTTCAGATATTCATGAAATCATCAACGCTCTTTTTTAATATTTAAACATTTGTGCAATTTTGTAGCCATTTAAAGGTATTTTAATTGTTGCTATTTGTTACAATTAATCAGATATTACTTATTGCATAATAGTTGTGTTCATCCAGGTGGATGTTAAGAATATTTTCACTCACTTTTTATTCAGTTTTTTTCGTAAATTTTAATTTTCATAAACACCTTAATGTAAGTTTTCGAGTTAACTTTTTTCAATTGAACCAAATTCTATTAATTTTTCAATGAATCCTTTGGTTGAAAATGTCAGTTGACCTGACTTATCATTCCACCATTTAAATGTTGTATATTTATAAATATTTTGTTTTTTGAATATATATTATTTTGTGTATATCTTTCTTAAGAATAATTATACGTTCATTGTTTGATATTGTCTATTTTTTTATGGAGTATATATTAACATTACCTTTCTGAATAGCCAGTAATATAAGAACATTGTTTCAAAATTTTTCTTTGCTTCTCAGTGCCGGTTTAAGCTCATTTCGGGCCCTGGGCGCAGAATATCTAAGGACTTCCTTGGCACTGGCGGATCCAAAGCGGGGTTCTTGGATCCGCTAAGAAATGAAACAAAAATTTAATGTTTAATTTTTATTTTAAAAATATGTATAAAAATAAAAACAAAGTTTTTTTTTTATAAAATAAATATTTTTTAAAATAGAAACAACATTCTAAAATATACTATAAAAAAAGGTAAAAATAAAAATAACATTCTAAGTTATAATATGACAAAATTGTAACAGTCGTTTTCCTGACTAATATTGGCAAACTGACTCATGCTAGTATCTCTATTAGGTCTTTCCTGTGCGTTATATTTTATATATAATAGTGGCAGCGTGTCAACGCGTTTTCCTTACTCAAATTAGACAAGTATGTTTTTATTCTTTTTAGGGTCGGAAAAGATCGTACACCTGACGTGTTAGAAATGGGTATCGTTAAGTAAATTTACAATAGAGTTACAATATTCGGAAGAGACTAATATGCGGTTTCTAACGGCAAGTTTCTCTTCTGTATTATTGCTTAGCTAAAAATTTTCTTATTGCCTTGTAGTTTTTAAGCAAAGCGTTTACTGCTTCAAATCGGGTAGACCATCTATAGTTTCAACCTATCATTTTACAGAACAACTACAGCTTTGCAGTGTTTCATCTTTGAGGTAAAGCCGAAAAGAACGTGTAAATACTTTAAACGGTTGTAAAATAGTCAGTTACTTCCAAGCTGGACTCGCATGCAAAGTTGATTACATGGTTTAGTGAATGATTTGAACATGGCACATAAGTAGCGTTAGGTGACAATTCTGGAATTCTTGCCTGTACTTTTGTGTACCCCTTCCCCCGACATATTTGTAGCATTATCATACGTTTGTCCTCGACAATTTTCAATGTCTAATTCTAACCCATTCAGTTTCTTAACAACTATTTCTGTTAAATATTCCGCCTCTCCAACTGAATATATCCAAAAAATCCCTCAGTTACTGTGTGTATTGTCATTCTCATATCTAAGAATAAACGTAAGCTGGTCTTGTGATGATTTTTATTTGGGGTGGAACCTACAATAAGGGAGAATTATTTGTCTTCTTTAGTTTCTTGTATGAAAGTTTCTAGAATCTTTATTTTCATCAATTCCAGGAATTTATAGCATATTTAGGGAGACAGATAGCTTATTGACCCTCTTCCTTTATTTGCATATCGCCGTAAATGTTCGTATAATACCGGTTGACTCAAAATTAGTGTGATCAATTTTAAAAGCATATAACTATATATGGTGAGTTTCTATCGTTTTACTCTGCTGGCTTGATTTTAAGAAAGAATCCTTTAAATTACTAATCTAACCATTTTTATTAGTGGGAATAAGTTATAGTACCTAAATTAGATCCTCAAACCCGGAACGAAATTTTAAAGCTTTTGAAGGATGGTTGTTCAAATTCTATTGTAAATAATACATTTAAAAATCAAAAGAGCCATTTTTTTAATGTTTACTAACTAAACTTGGAAAAGAATTAAAATTTGGCTCACAATCAAAAACTTGAGGGGAGAGGGGAAGTTTTTAAAGAAAAAGGAAAAAAGGAAAGAATTATCGTTGTAGAAAAAGCCTCTGCCTCCAAAAACTTTGTCAAAAAAACTACATGTATCGCAATCAACACTTTGTGGTGAGATAAAGAAAATTGACTGTAAAAAGGTCATCAAATGTCTGCAAAGACCATAGAAAAACGAAGAAAACGCTCTTGTATTTAATGTTACCCTAAGGTAGATGCAAGACATGGATAATTTCGGATGAAGTACTGTTTCATCTGTCATCCACAACTGGCAAAATGAAAATACAACATTTTACGCGTCGCATAAATGCAGCTGTTTTGGAAAAGTACAGGTATTGCAATCAACACTTTGTGGTGAGATAAAGAAAATTGACTGTAAAAAGGCCATCAAATGTCTGCAAAGACCATAGAAAAACGAAGAAAACGCTCTTGTATTTTATGTTACCCTAAGGTAGATACAAAACATGGATAATTTCGGATGAAGTACTGTTTCATCTGTCATCCACAACTGGCAAAATGAAAATACAACATTGTACGCGTCGCATAAATGCAGCTGTTTTGGAAAAGTACAGGTACCGCAATCAACACTTTGTGGTGAGATAAAGAAAATTGACTGTAAAAAGGTCATCAAATGTCTGCAAAGACCATAAAAAAACGAAGAAAACGCTCTTGTATTTAATGTTACCCTAAGGTAGATACAAGACATGGATAATTTCGGATGAAGTACTGTTTCATCTGTCATCAACAACTGGCAAAATGAAAATACAACATTTTACGCGTCGCATAAATGCAGCTGTTTTGGAAAAGTACAGGTACCGCAATCAACACTTTGTGGTGAGATAAAGAAAATTGACTGTAAAAAGGTCATCAAATGTCTGCAAAGACCATAAAAAAACGAAGAAAACGCTCTTGTATTTAATGTTACCCTAAGGTAGATACAAGACATGGATAATTTCGGATGAAGTACTGTTTCATCTGTCATCCACAACTGGCAAAATGAAAATACAACATTTGACGCGTCGCATAAATGCAGCTGTTTTGGAAAAGGTAAGTTAGTCGTCAGGTGTTAAGGTATGGATGGGAATGTCCTCTCAAGGCTTAAAAAAATCCATTTTTGTAAAACTAAAGGCTAAGGTTGATGCTACATACTATCAGCAAATGTTTTGAGCCCATGATCAAAGAAAGTAAACGTCTTTATCTCCGAGGAATGTTCTCACCAAGATTCTGCACCATGTCATACTGCAAACTCATCTAAAAAAGGGATGAAAGATAAAAATAAATAAATTTTCTTCCTTATGAGAAGTAGCTATCATCCCCCTGATTGTGCTCCTTGCGGATATTTTTTGTAGAGATACTTTTTTAGTTTCTGTGGAATCACACATTTGTAATAAAATTATCAGTCTTAGTATATCACAGGTATATCTTTAAGTTTTTGGAGTACATCAGTTTTATTGCTATTTTCTGATTCGTCTGCTTTCCCTTTATTTTCGTTTTCATTTACTAAAGATGAAGATTCTAGAATCATCTCGGTTACTTCTAACAAATAAAAATATCCTGCTTCCTGGTATTCATCATCTGTATTTTTACTATTTTTAGCAAAAAGTTGTAATTTTTGGTAATTCTTCTTAATCTCTTCCTAAAACTTTTCCTTTTCTCTGTTCCCGATTATGTTTGTTACTCATTCTAATCCTTATAAATAATCATCATTATTAGGTAAGTCGGTATGCTAAATACAAATAATAATTTACTTTATTATCTGCTATCATGCAACCAGTAAAATACATGTATCATTTTAAATGTCCACTGTAGATAATCCATTACTTATATCTAACGTTTGCGTCGCGTTACTTATTTGGAAAGGTTATGTCTGTAGTCTAATTCATCTGTCTGTTTCTTAATGTAAACCGTATTATAGTTATCCCACTTTTAACAAACGGCGTCGTGCGAGCCTTAAATCTCGCCGAACGCTTAGGAAGATGCGCGGGTTATTTTCTCAAAATTATTTACTATTTTTCTAAAGAATTTTTATCTTCAACTATTTAAATTTTCATCCAGAAAATCTAGTTAAGTTCAGCTTCTTTGAGTCCCTGGGTTCCCAATGGTTAAACCTGCACTGTTGCTTTTGTATCTGTGAGTCTATGTAATAAAATTACGTTTCAGATGGAAACTAATTTATTCATTTGAAAATATTGTCTAATTCCTGCAGAGAATATAAGAATATATACATAACAAACCTATGCAAAGCAAGTAAAATATTAAAAAAGTAATTATTGCTGCATTTTTTTAAAAACTTTTTTCTAAGAAATTACGTTAATGTATTAGAATAGGCTCTTTAAAAATGTCTATTTTTTTAACCTGTAGAAGTTATGCCTTTGTGATGTGGATGCAGAATTCCTATAAATTGACATTTTATACGAATGATTGTTGCGCAAAACATGATAAGTTTAAAATGAGCGAGTTTGCAAATAGAGAAATAAAACTGACGCATTTTTATTTTATAATTATACGAATTTTTTTCTTATAAAATATTGTTAAAAATATTACAAGTTAATATGTCAGTGTCATACAGTGTTTATTTCGTAACGTTAAATAATGTGTTGCTTCTATAATGCATTTAATTTAATAATATTGTACAACATTAAACAACATTAACTTCCATTAAAAATTACTTGTTCTAGAAGGAATATTTAATCTCCTTCTTTAAAAAAGTAATAATAATTGAGGTCAAAAATTTGAGATTTATGTAAATGCAGTCGAATCTTTAACGTTGCTATCTTTCCTGAGTTGATGAAAGAAGATTTGTAACTGGGGGGGGGGGCACAAACTGTATGATAACTATTGGGATTGTGCACACATTATTTTACTTCGATTACATTTTTTAATTTCAGCAGTCTGAGAAATTGAGTCCACTTTGCACTAAGAGGAAGTAATTTTTATTACATTATCTTTTTAAAGTAAGCTTTTAACTTTGAGTATTAATTTTGGTGTACTTTATTAGGTCAAAAAATCTTTCTTTACTAAGAATTAATAAAGTTGTTTGGTTTGTCTGGACTGAAATCAAATTTGTAAGCCAGTTACAAAAAACATGTACAGTTAAAAATTGTAAACTGAGGTATAAATTTATCATATTGGTCTCAAAAATTAAAATTAAAACAAAATGTCATGCAATTAATACGTGACATTTGTTGTGGGAGAATTTTCAAACATACTGATTGGTAGATTTCTAGATAAACTGTTGAAGCTTTATCCGTCTTATTTTGAAATAAATATAAGAAATAAAGAGCTAGTTTGTGATTTTTTTTCAGGAATGAGATTGGATAATATTAGGTACATTTTTTTTAATTGTATTTAAATAATTTATTGAAATTAAACTATTTATGACTTCTTGTATTCTCTGAAGAAAGGAATGCACATGTCAGCGTCTACATCATAGACTCAGTTTTTTATTGATCGTAAATTTATTCTGACTTCTTTGCTCCAATCAATTGGGTGATAAATTAACGGGTTATGAACCGTTTTTAGAAATGAAAGAAAACTACGAAACTTTCAGAATATATTTAATATACTGATTTCAGAATGAATTGAAATTTCTGATAAATTCTGTGAATTTTTGTCTGATATAAATGAAAATTATCAAATGAGACTGAGTTTGCTTTCAGATTTTTCTTTTGTAGCACAGAAATTTAATGCATTTTCTCAGGAATGTTATACTATAGGAGAATTATCTTTGATTCTCCGACAGTGTTTAAGAAAAACAGTGTGTAAAAATAGTTAGAGGAGAGCTGCCTAGTGTTAATACGTTGTATTAAAGAGTATTTTTCTTGTACAGGAGTTTATATCCCTCATAAACGTATAGATTCGTAAACAGAGACGATATAATGTTGTTTTCAAAAAATATCCAGGAAGGAAATCTTTATTAGTTTTGTATTGATTCGTATTTAAACATATAACTAAGTGCTTTTCGCTATTTGCGCTTGAGTTGCTTTGATAATTCCTTCTATTGATTGCTTTGCAGTATTTTTAAAAGTGTTTTTGGATTTGATGATACTCTGTTTTTATCCATTATTTTGAGATAAAAAAATCCAATGTTCAATGATGGTCTTACAGAGTTTTCCCAACGTCAATTACACAAAGGTGGGGCAACTCCTTCCCACATAGACCAACAAAATTTTAATTTTTAGCATAAAAGTTATACCTTGGAAGTTTTGCCTACGTGAGTTTTAGAGTAGAAACCCCCTTATAAAAGAGGTTTGTGTATACGCATCTGGTTAATTAGCACACAGTTAAATATACAAAAGAAAATTGCTTAAACGCAAATAAAAAAAAGTTGAAATCAACAAAAAGTATTTTTGTTCATTGTTTTTTTTTTTTTCATGAATACATTAATCTACTATTTAAAATTGGCTTTTGCCTTTTCTAATCCAGTACTTTATTACCACATACATGTTCAGTTGCTTTAAATAATAGGTTCTCAATGTGGGCGTTTGAGGCTTTCAGGGGGGCAGTAGAAGACCCAGAAAAAATTAGGGGGCGTTAAGATGGCACGGAGGGGCTTGGGCAGATTAACCAAATATATTCGAAAAAGACTAAAAAAACACGCTGATTATGTACTAACAAAAGTAAACTTTAATATTGTTTACCTTATATTGATTGTATGTATTTAAATAATTTCTATATCACATGTACGATAATTCACATATTTCGGTAGTTTCGGAAGTGGATGAAAAATTTAACATCCAGACCTACATTAAAATGAATGATAGAATGCATTTTAATTTCTGTAGTGCACGTGTTTTCTGTCAGTGAGCAGTAGAAAAAATGTTTCGTCCACTGCATTTCATTACGTATATTATCCAAGGTATTATACTACTACGTATAATTAAATATGTTAACCGGGAATCAATGTGTGATTCTTTAAAGGCAGAAACTGTCAATTTATATTTCTTTTGAAAGGAATAGTTAATTATGAATTACTTCGTATCATCAAAACCCCTGCCTGTCTTTATAACAGATAAGCTAAAATTTTTATTCCGCTCTTTTAAAAGAAGAAATTCAGTAGCGTTTCAATTCCAACAATATCCTCTCTCTTTATATCTATGACTAAAATATTACACATTTCAATATATTTGTGGCAATTGATATTTCAGATTCAAAATTGGGGGTTTAGAAAAAAATGAAATTAAAAAATATATTCTTTTAGTAATAGGATATTTTTTAAAATTTAACTCTTGTTTTCACCATGCATTATGTACACTCTGATTTCTGTAGAGTGGGGGGGGGGGGTATCAAAATATTTACAGTTCAAGAAAGGTTGGGAACCTATGCTTTAAATTAATGGAACGAGGTTTTTGGTGAATTAAGATTGAAAAAAGTAAAATTAATATACTTTCTTCTTGATTGTAACTGAAACATAAGTCTACTAGGTCATGTAATTTTGCATTACCATAAAAAGATATTTGAATTGAAATATTGGAAATTACTTAGTTGTTAATTTTTCGTTTTGAAAATTTAAGCCAGTATATTGAAATAAATCAAAAAATTCTTGTTTCATCCTTCACAATAAAACAGCTATTATCGAGCAAACTTCATAGGATTATTTTTTACTCTAATTTTTTCCCGATGTTTGTTCATTTCTTTTCGTAGCAGAATAAAACTTTTAGCACTCGTGAGAAAATTCCATTTTTAATATATAATTAAAATTTCATATTTTTAAATTATATGTTCTGTAAATTTAAAGAGAAAAGACGTGTTGAATACTTATAAAGGCTTTATTAAAATAGGATTCAACTATGTAATTGTCGTAACAAACTGTCAATTTTTATAAAAAAAATTTCCAAAATGCTCATGTTAATAATCAAATTGAAATAAGCAATTGTATATCATTTGCAGAGTGTTTGGGTGTTATATTTAGCTATAATATGCAAGATTCTTATGTAGTTATGATACTTTTTTTGTAGAATTTAATGTACCACTATTAGACTCAAGAAAATTTTATAGCATGGGAATTGATTGATCTTTTATGATTAAAATACCATTTGCAATTTTTATTCACTATTCATATTTCTTCAGTGTGCAAAATCTATTACTTTTGAATTTGAACCAATTCACTTACCAGAAATGCAATTAGTTCATCACCTGTACGGTTCTATATTTATTTATACCTGCCCAATTATCATATAAAGCTCAAATTTATCTTCCAATAAATTTTCTGTAAGTACGTCTAATATTCATTATGAGAATTCATTAGCAATTAAGAATAGTTCAAAAGAAGGCATTTTAAGTATTACGTAATTCAAATGAATTCAAAATGTTGGAAATCATGTTCTGAAACATAATATATATATATAGAATATATTTCATCTAAAAAAGGACTGATATGGATTCTAAGTGTTGTTTTAAATTAAAAAATATATTTTTATAGATCCATACTTATGCTTTTGTTATTAGTGTGTTCACTTCAATCTATATAATATTATTTTTTCTCTTTAAGTAATTCAGTATTGGTCTCAACTTGGAATCTTAGGTATACATACAATGTTTTTATGCTACGAAGTCATTATACACTTTTTTTTAACAGTGTATCTCCGAATATATCTGTAGAGGATATATTGCTTCTTAAGCACTACAACCCATTTCCTGTTGTCTCACTTAGTTCAAACCATCTGGCTCTGTTTATTACTATAGTTTTCAATTGATTTCACAAGGAATTTTTCTATAAATAACAAACATGAAATGATAATTATAGAGAAGAAATTATTATACTTATACATATCTATAATCTACTGAACCACAATATATTTTGCAACAAGAAAGAGAGCTGAGAGATGCTTTGTTTCTTACATAAAACTACCTTCCAATCCTAATCTTTTTGTGACGATGAGTTCTCTAAATCTCATTCCATTATAATTTTTTAAATTCTAGAGAATATTGTTGTTGATTATTGTTTCTTAACAGTCATAATTCTATAATTAAAAAATATTATATCCATACGTACAAAATTTATTAAAATTTTAAAAAAAAATATACTTTAATGGCATTTTTATGTATTAAACTGCTGTTTTTTTATTTTTGGTGTGTGAAAAAAATACCATCCGAAACTTAAATTTATACTACATATTCCTAATCATAATTTAAGATGTTTTGGTCTAATTTTATTTATTTTTATAAAAATCTTTATATATATATATATATATAAGTTCCATTTAAATCTAAGTATAGTGCTACTAATTAACCAATTAAAATCATTTTGCTGTTTGTTTTTTAACTTCTGACTTTTTAAAAAATAAAAAAAATTGACAAATTTCTTCAAATAGTAAATCAAAGTGAAATTTTTTTAAAAAAAATACTGAATCATTAACCCGACATTTAATTTCTATTTTAACCTAGAGGATGAATTTGGAAGAATACATGTATAAAGCGAGATTGGAAAGCGAATGTTTTCTAAGAAAAGGTTTGTTTAATTTCACTAATAAAACATTTGAATGAAATAACAATAAATTAGAAATGCTTTAGTCGTTAATGGATTTAACCGGATTATTATGCCGCAATATACCACTTTTTACAGAAATTAATATCGTATTAACATTTTTGATGAATTTGGAGCGCTATAATTTTTATCCAGTTTTGCTTATAATATCGGAAAAAATAAAAGAAATGTACGTTAAGAGTTACTTCATTTAAATGTCTCAGCTCAGATCATCTCTAAAAACTTCGACTTTCTTGTAAAAAACTCTTTTGATGGGAAAGAATTGTGTTATAAGTATGACGTTATATTGCACATTAAAATTATGTAAAACGACCCACTTTGAATTTCACAAATCATAGTTTAAAACGATTTTTGTTAATTTTTTTATGTTTCTAGAATATAAAAAGGGTTGAAATATAGTAAAACACCAATGATAGTGCTCTCAATCTTTAAATTATAAATATTTAAACTTATTAATAGCTGTAAATATCATTTACATTACTTATCTCATCATACTTTCGTTTGAGGAAACATGAAAAAAATAATTTATGCATTGTGAAATCTAGTGTTACTGAAATACTTTTATCATTTTATGTCTGCGAAAATGATAATTTTTATGCATTGAATTCGGTTGTAAGAGGGAATCGATCAAATGAATTAGAATCTAGCTGATTGTATACGTCACCTGTCTGTATGATCTGCTGAAATGTACATACTTTGTTTTTATATTTGCATATTTTCCTAAGTATTTTCAAGCTGATTGTAAATATATCATTGGCGAGAGCTGTAGATTAAAATAAATTCTTCTGGATTACTGTATTTATTTTTGATCTTTTTTTTTGTCTTCATTCAGGAGTACTTCATTTTCATACTGTAAATAAAAAAAACACTTAACAATTTGTTTTCTCAAAAACATTCCAACCAGAAGTTTTAACAAAAGGTTTTTTTTTCTGCTGAAAAACTCTCAGAAACATAAAAAAGTGAATCCTTTTTATTTTATTTGAAAAAAGATACTCCATTGATCACCATCTCATCCAGCACTTTCCACACAAAAAATAAGATCGAAATTTAAGGGTGCGTGGAAGCGCCGAGTATGAAAGTCAAAACTTAAATAATAATAATAATAAAGTATGAGCATAGAAAAAAGTTAGTTTTCTGCATAGATCGAAACACTGTTTATTTAAGAAAAATGACATTCCTCATGAACTTAAAGGGTTTCAGTTCTAGAAATATACTATTTTTTCTAATTTTTCTTTTTACCTGAAATAAATGACTTCAGAACAACAGCATAGAGCACATTACTCTTCAGGTTTCTTCGTAAAAAAAAGGGGGGCACATTATGCTCGATGAATAGACCTAAAAATTAAAAATTACGGCAGGAACGTATAGGTGCGCATTATATAACGGATTTTACGCTACTAAAAATTAAGAATTATTTCAAATACAGTAACGCATGCTTTCTAAGAAACGAGAAAAACTAAATAAAAGTCTGTCACTGAACTTTATATCTGGAAAGGTAAAATAACCAGCGTGATTCTAAAAATATTTCAGAAATCACGACATTAATTATGCCTTGATTTCGATGTGTTTTATTTCACTCAGCTATAGCTTATTCTTTAGCTTACGTTTTTATTTGAAATGTTTTGGAAGAATGATACTTTATGCAAACTTTAATACCTAATATTTTGATTAATTTTTTTAAAAAAATGTTTAAGAGAAAATGAAATTTATATTATTCATTTTGTTTTTGAAACTTATTTAATTCTAAATGTTGGAATTGTTAACAACTCTGATTTTTCTTTTCGTAATTTGTTTTTATTGCATATCTAACAGAATGAAAACATTTCATCCGATTTGTTACTATAAATTAATGTAAAATTTCCAGTACTTTATTTTTTGTATGCTATTCCATCGGAAATTTTAAATTTAAATAGGAATTTCATCTACCATTTGAAGTTCATTAGAGCATATGATACTTAGTGATATCTTTCTAAAAATGTTGTCCCCATTGCTTAGCAGTTCCTGTATTATGTAATCAAATAAACCTTAATTTTACTTGAATCAAATAACATCCTTTTCGGTAAATATGTTTCTAAAAGATAAAACGATGTTTCGTTGTCGCCTGATCACAGCATTTTTGATACCAATACGATCAAAATATGCATACTTAGTTTATAATTTTTTTTATTAGACATTGATTTATAAATCATTTAACTAATCATTTCTTTTAAAGTTTGATGGAGTTTTCTATCCGACTCTTAAATAAACAAAAAAAAACTTATTTAAATGAAAAAATTGCACGCTAAAATTAGAATTTTGTTTTTATGAATCTTTTTTTTTGTTTTTTGTATTGCGAATCTGATAGAATTTTTTTTGTTTTGTTAGCTGACTGATTTTATTATAGTTTCGAGACTTGAGATTCCCTTCAATCCTATCACAGGCATCCACATAGTATGGCGCCCTCAACCCAACTTTTCTAAGTCTTTCCTTCCACTTTTATTGAAAGCCAAACTTTCCTCAAAAAGAACTCTCTTTTTATCATCATTTTTGTGATTTCAGAATTCAAAATGTAGCTGTTGTATCGACAAACGAAACATTTCAAAAAGACCTTAGAAAATAGATCGAAAGCACGTGTTGTTATAGATGTATTTGTGTGGATTCTTTTTATACAAAAAGTTTTGTGAAATCACTCCACTCTGTGCAATTCATCTGCGGCGTCACTGCTTCCGAGAGCTATTCTTGGAATAAATATCGGGAGCAAGTCAGTATGGGTGAGGACAATAAACAAGAGCTCTGGTTGTGAATGAATGTCACGTATTACCGCTTCAGAGAGAGTGGGGTAAGGTGTTTCCAAACGTTCATGTCCATAACATTCATTTTGATATCATGTAGAAAAACCCACAATACAATTGAGTAGTTCCTAAAAATGAAGATATTTTTTTTAAAAAAATGGAAAACTGATAACTCTGGTGGCTTAAGGTGAATTTTTTTCTCTCATTACAGTTGTAATAATTAATTAATTCGAATAATAGTGAGATTATTTGATGCATTTATTATTTTTTTAAATGGTATATTTCTTGTTTTACAAAATTGATATTTTTAAAAATTAAGTTCTCAGTCAGCAGTTTCAAAATAAACAATTCAAAACTACTGTGTTTCATGGTTTTTAAATTTTTAATGGCTGATTATTAACACATTTAAATATGTTTTCTATAAGTTTGTATGTTTTTCGTTTGTTTATTACTATTTTATTCAAAGTTTATATCAAGTAGACGATTTGTATAAATATTTCTCCCGTTAGATTGATTGAAATAAATTTTTTGTCTTATGAACTTACAATGATCAAAGAATTAAAAAATTTAATTTTTTTTGTTGATTTCAGTTTTAAAGTTTTTATTGTAATTTATTTTGCAATTATGAAAAATTAAAATTCAAGAAAAAGCATCCCTCTCATATATACTTTTATACCAGTTTAGTCGTACCTAGTATAATTTATGTTAGGCTGTACAAAATAAGTTCTGCACGTGCTTCTTGATTTCTTATGGACTCGATGAAATACATTTCCATTTCAAAGAGAAAAATTCGAAATATTTCTAACATTTCATCTACTGAAAAAACTGATTTGCTCATAATTCTCTCAAAAGTCATTTAATCAGTAAGCGAGTCTCAAGTTCTAATGAAAAGGTTTTTTTTACATCATTTGCATTAAATAATCTCATTTATTAAATAATGAGTTTAACTTTCAAACATTTCTCGTGTTTAGAAAACCATGTTTATATTAGAATGTATTTTTTTACAGAGCCCCTATTTTTGATATCTTTTTTATGCATGTGCTTTGTTCTAAATGTGGAAAAAAAACAAGACTTTTCTTCTAATGTTTAAAATTAAAGCATTGAAATGAATAGCACATGGAGCTATTAACTTGTATTCAAAGAACGATTTGATTTGCTTAACTGACTGACATTGATGATGTAAAACTGAATGTAATGTTTATTAGCTATTGACTTTGATGATGTATTATAGATAAAAGTCAGACGACGATAAATAAAGCAATGGAATAAAAATCCATTCCTCTATTTATTCTAAAAGAAATATTTTCCAAAACAGCGGCTTTCATCCTCTCCCCCAGATGGCGCTCGCATTTCACCGTTATTCTAGACACCCTATTTATGCCATATAATTCAGAGAAAAACGACATTCCACATTCGCGTGCTGCGAGTCAAAATCAGTTAATTTTGTTACACTTTTTGCTTTAAGTTCTTGATATGTGATAAAAAAAAGGCCCAAGCAAATAAATCTTTTCACATTTGTCAATTTTTTTGTTTTTAAACTCTAATAAAAAAGATTACGCTAATTAGGTTCTTTCGAATTCATCTTGAAATTGAATGTCAAATTGATTTTCTAAAAACTAACACACATTTACACTAACATATAAACAAGCAACATTCATTTGCAAGTATTTATAACAAAAATATAATAAGAGATTCTTATTAAAAATGAACATATGAAGTGAGTAAACTAAATTAAAAGAAATATAAAAATCTGGACAAAAAAAATGTAAAGAGATGTACTTGACTAAAGAGCATATAAATTGAGCCTATTTTTTCAAATTACTTACGAGAATTGAGAGCTTTGATGAATTGAAAAACAGTGAATAAAGACAAGTAGAAGAAATACTTTTTAAAAGTGAATTTCAAGAAATTGTGTGGAGAAAATCAATTGAAAAAAATTCCATTGCTGATCGCAGCCAACGAATCAATGGAAAATATTTCTTGTCGGGGTCTAATGATCCCCATCCAAAACATTTCTGTTTCTAATTCCACTTGTAAAAACTGTTTTTGACTGCATCGGCTGATCTTTTTGAACTTTTTGTCCCCGTCTCATGTATACCTCTAGGGTTTGTTTCTTCAGAAATAGAATGAATGCCCCATAGAAAAATCTTCTTTGACGTTTGCTCTCTAGATTCGCCAGACATCGAGTTTTTTATTTCGTTACATTAGAAACGGAAAAAATACAATCAATAAGAAGTGAGTCATAATTGCAAGTTATCGCTAGTGAGAGGAAAAAACTATAAAGCTGTACGAGGGCTTTTGGCAACGGACCTCATAATTCTGAACCCTAGTCAAGTGACGAAGATGACACGTGAGCTGGTACCCCCTCTCCTAACTTCCTCACCACACCGGGACAAGTTCGAGCCTCGACAGATTTAACATGCAGCGGCCCCCTCTTCACGGCGAGTCTTTAGCGGCACTAGGTTCCAACTCATGACATGCCAGCTACGAAATTATAGCTAAAGATGAATTTTTGTTCATTATCTGGAATTAAAACAGAAAAACTTGTGGGAAAACAGTTTAAAAATAGCTCAAATATTTGTGGACCATTTATCTGGGCAATAAAATAAAGGATGCTTTTAATGAGAAAATTAGGATTCATAAATTTTTTCTGTGTCCTTTCATCCCTTATATGTTGTAATTTAAATCAAATATAACCCACAGAACTTACTAAGAATTCGATTTCTGAGTGAAAAATACATCCTTAATTTTTAAAAAATTCAAATTGAAATTTTCTGCATTTTAAAAAGCTTTATTTTATGTTCATTTACTTCAAGCCTTTTGAACGCTAATTTTTTCACAGAATTAACGTCTTTTTCTATTCTATTCTCATTGAATTGTATTGATATTTCAAGTATTAATCTTGTATAGGAGTTTCTTGTATTTTAAATACTCAAATGTATTTTAGATACTTATATACTTAGAAGGGAATCTAGCATTTCGGTAGAGTCGTTGGGGATTTTGTATCCATTTTTACTTCTAATTTGTATTTTACAGCTAATGAGGCATCAATAAAGATATTACACGCATATTTTTGTCTTTTTTCAAGTTTCCATAGTTCAAAAAGTTTTCCATATATTTTAAAAATTCATAAAATAAGAGATTTTATTCGATTTTCTGTTTCAATTTCTGATAAAAAAAAGTGTTGGTTCAAAGCAAGTAGTTTTTTATATTTGATTCAATGCATTCGTAGTTTTTTATATGCTTAACAAAGTAAGATTTGCCTTGCTATTTCCACAAAAGATTAACTGTTAAGCTTCGAATTAATTTTACTTTATTGTAAAAGATTCATTTGGACACCCTTCACAGCTACTCCATGAACAATATTGCGTTTTAAATTAACCCAATCCTCTAGAATACAACCAAACGTATGCATCTTTTTGTTTTAATTGTGAGAGAAATCCCATAAAACACATATTTATCTATTTGAGCGTTCCTAAATTGTTTTACCCTAATTATATCTCAAAAGTTTAAATGTACTTTAATTGCAAATATCATTTAATGTAAGAAACATATTTAAAAAATCATTTAGACCAGGTAGATGGAATTTTAAATTGTTCTAAAGATGTTTACTCTAAGATAAAAATAATGGAACAGCTGACTGTAAAACATTTTTGTACCGGATGCAGCAAATATTGCCTCTGATATTTCTCGGATGTTTGAATCACTTGCGTCGTAGATCTTTCATATAAGCTTATTTTCACCAAAAAAATCATTACATAAGCTATTCATTTTTCTGGATACAAAAGACTATTCAAAACTAATAGACAACACAAACGACTTGTAACACAAACAGGGCCGATCCTAGGATGTCGGCCACCTGAGTGCGAAGACCTAATGTGCCGCCCCTTTAGAGAATGTTTCATATTTTGACTAATATATATTTAATTACTTATTGTAATACTTACATATTTACCTTCTTATTATAATACTTATATATTTAATTACTTATTTTGAAATACTTATATATTTAATTACTTATTACAATACTTATATATTTAATTGCTGGTTATAATATTTATATATATACTTACTTACTTAATACTTATATGTTGAGGTTATGAAAAGTATATATAGAAAAATAGATGAGGTTAATACTCATCTATCTGTATAAGAGTAAAAAGTAAAACATTAATAAAAATACAAATAAAATTTTAAAAGCAAAACTTTATTTTTTGGTCAGCTAATGGATTATGATTGCGACAAAATAATAAACAAGCGAAAATATTACCTTTGAACTAAAAATAGGCATTTTATAATTAGAAAAGCAAAAAAAAAAAAAAAAAAAAAAAAAAAAATTTTTACTCAGAAACTATAGTTTAATAAAAAAGTACTAAAGCATAAATCTTATGAAACGGGGGGGGGGGGAATATAAATCAGTCCTTCTACAAAAACTATTTAATAATCAATTATAAAATAACTTCTTTCTTTCTGAGAAGCAAATTTGTCAATAATTTTGGTGAAATCAATTTTCAGAGATTTCGGATTCATTAGGGAATGATCTGAAAGCCTTTCTTGTGCAGTATTCCTAAACACTCTTAGAAAAAATTCTAAAATATAACCCTTACCATCAGTCCACATCTAATAACAAACTTTATTTATTCTAATATCTGGTGTAGAGTGAAGAATTATAGTGTAATATTTTTTTGACAATGCGTGTTATTTCATTACGAATAGATTTGGCTAAAATAGTAATTATTTCATTTTGAAAATGCTTCTCTAAGTAGTGTGGAATACGTGTTTTGTTATTTTTGCTTTTACAGTTATTATTTAGGTGTTCTGGAATAGCAGGATCAAATCTGGCCAATATATAAACTGTCTTTAAAAAATTACCGTTATCTCAACTACGTACTAGTTCCTCTAAATGCCAAATTTTGGCTGGCTTAAAAATGTACTTTAGCAATCATTCTTTCAATGATGGCGCGCCAGCGCTTTTTTCTCTCGATTGTATACATTTTGTTGTTTCACGTCAATAGCACAATTTTTTTCCAGCCTTGTCTTTAATTCGCACCACGATCTTATACAGTTGACGTGTTTCAGAATACTTTCATGATTATTATAATAATAAAAAAGTACATTATATTTCTCATTCCAATAAAATTCTGTCTTTTAGCTTCGTGTAAAACTGTCAATTCGGGGTATTTTGCATACCATTCAAATATTAACACATGTGTGCAATCTTATTTGAAAATAAATTTATAATAATTCTACTAAATTTATCTCTCTTTAAATTAAAAAAGAGAGTAGACAATTAAGTAACTAACCTATTATTGACCTAATTCACAAACTTTAAATATTCCGAAAGAATTTTTAAGAAATGCCTTTTTGATACATCGATCAACAATAGCACAATTACTTATAAGAATATATTTATAATTGCAACATAATATTACTAAATTTCTCTTGATGTATGAAAAAAGAGAGAGAAATAGAAAAAACACCTAAAAACACATGTGTTACATTGATAGTGATTCTCAGAAAAATGATTTGTAAATGATGATTCAGAAAAAAAAATAAAAACTTACAATAAACAAGACAAATAAATCTCATTTTTTTTATTGAGGAACAGTAATGAAAGATCTGCATGGTCTAGATCTGGAAGTGGAAGCTGTCTTATGAAAAAAATATGAAACATCAATTAATATTATTTCGATTTAATTCAAATATTAAATTTCACAAGCCCTATACTCTTAACTATAGCTATGGATATACAAAATAATTTCACTGACATTAAAAAATTAGCTAGTTTTCTTTTAACTCAGTAATCCTTTCAGTTGAAATTGTTCTGCACTTAAGTGAATTTATTTATCACATAAATGTATATGCATATATTAACGAAAGATATTTTTTTAAAATAATATATTATTTTTATAGTCCGCTTTTTCATGAAGGCAAATACAATAAAATATTCTTAAATACTTTATCTCAATAGACCAGACATTGGGTATTTTGTTATTCAATGCTAAACAAATTAGTTTAATTAGAAATCCATGTCGTATTAATCTTTAAATAAAGGATATACAAATAAATACCTTAGTCACAGGTTTTTTTTAAACTTTAAGTTCATGGAAATGAAAATTCTTAATAGAAAAAGTTTAATTACTGTATAAATGTTTGAAATGAGCAATAAAATCTTCTACTTTCAGAAATTTATTGAAAATATTCCGTTGTGCAGATTTTTTTGAAAGCTTGTGCATTGTGTCCACTTAAGCTAGCATTTTTATTTCTTATGTTGTAAGCCAAAAGAAAACGTGCCCCCACTAGTTGCATTCGCTTTATTACATATTCTGTTTTGTCTCTAAATCAAAGCATAGAACAGACAATGTTGCAATTTTTTATTTCTCCCTTCCTTTCCTCTGTTAAATTACATTGATTTATAGGACAGCACTATATTTAATTTATTTTAAGAGAAACACAAACTTGTCTTTGAAATCTTAAAATTTTACAAAAAAGAAGTAAGAATTTTTTTTCCCTGTCACCTCAAAAGATTTTTCCTTAATTAGAGGTAAATACATAAGATCCATATTCAAAGAGACCGGTAGCAACATTGGTTGTGCCTTATTTGGAGATGTACCTTATGGAGAGAGGGGAGGAATTTGTACATCATTTTAAGTCCTTAAAAATACAAATTAATTCGAAATTAAAAACATAATTACCTGTTGCTATTTCAAACGAGATAAATGTAAGAGATTGAATTGTTCCATTTTCAGCAGGCCATTTTTTTCGAAAACGAGTCTGTTGATGGTAGAGATCACAAACATTCATTTTAACTTCAAATAACAACATTCAAAACGAAACATCTCCTGTGACTCGCTATCTTCCAAAAATTCATATTGCCTCTGCCCCCTTTAAGTTAGCTGACACCCGACATCCTGTGATCGAAAAAAGTGTTTTTTGTGACCCATTCGAGATGAAGAGGAAGTTACAGAAGAAAATAAGAAAAAACATACAAAAATTTCATGATTTAACTTACACACCTGCCTCGAACCCTTCATGGTTCAACACATAAGAAAACTGACTTTAAACTTACACAGTACAGAATAAGAAAATAAGATACATGAAATGAAATACTAGATTCACATTGCTAGATACAAATATATAACAGGAAATTGAGAAAAAGATAAATCAAATACATATTTCAAAATAAATAAATAAATTTTTTCAGAAAGCCAGTCAAATACTTAAATGGGCATGTAAATGCAAGTAATTTTTATAGAGGTATTTATAAATGAGAAAAGTGAACAACTTTTTAAGGTGATATGGTACCGTCTTCACAGTTTTTTTTATTTTTAACATTTGATATTTGGTTTTGATTGTATTTCATAAAGGTTAATATTTAATAATAATTCCATACGAAATTTTTTTACTTTGTTGCAAAATGTCTGTAAAATTAATGCAAATGTCTTAATTCCTAAGGCTTTTTTTAAATATGTATATTTTCTTTCAAAAAACTTTTTCAAAGTACCTTGTAACATACTACATAAAATTGTGCTTGGGGTTTTTTCTGCTGCTGTTCTTTAATTTTTTATTAATTTTTTTGTAGTTTAACTTCCAAAAATCCTCAAAAAAATAACATTAATTATGATTTTGAAATTTTTTAGAAAAAGTACTAAACATGTTAGAGTTAATTCCATGCACAGTTTTACAAAACATACATTTTAGAACATGTATGAAAAATTTCAAACTTATACTTCAATTATCAAAAAAGCCTTAGGGTTTTGAATAATAGTATATGTACAAAAAATCAACTTGGAGAAAAATGAGTGAAACGTTTTCATTCCATGAATAGCACGATATAATATTTATCGAATAGTCTGAAAATTTTATGAAATGTTAATTAGTTTATTTAAAACTACTTACCATAAGAAATTGCACAAATGTAGAACAATTAAACAGTATACTGCCATAATGAATGTATAGAAGAAAACGAATGAAAGATCAATATTTCATAAAGCTTTATCTTAATAATTATTAAAAATAAATAAATACACACACTTCAGAGCTCATTCCATGCTCAGAGCTAATGCACAACATGTACAAAAGATGTTTATGCCTTTATTTTTTATTTCCATGATTTTAAAAGCCTTCGCATGTTAAATATTGTGCACGAATGAAAGCAAAATCAACTAACAATTTATTGGTCAAATATATCAAAATCTAAGAATTGCATATGTGCATTTGTTTAAATTAATATCTTAAAATACTTTAATAATAAAAGTGTTGAATTTCACACACATGGTATATACATATATATATATATCATGAAAACAAATAAATAAAAATGAGAGAGTTTTTCTATTCTTGCGAATTAGATTTTTAATCATCTGAGTTATCAAAAGGAGATTTAGTATTTGTGCTTTGGGAGAATCCGTTTTGAAGTTTAATTTCATTCATAATAATATCGTAAAAAGCACGCACAACTTTTAAATCTTGACCCAATCCATTTGCTCTTCCCAATAAACAATACTCAAACTAGAATTTTTGCATGAATTGCACAATTCTTTCTTGAAATAATTTGTTACTGCAAATATAATGTTAGTCTCATTTACGCGCTGTACAAAAATATATAATTAATTCATTTTTATCAGGCTCTTTTCTAGCAGATAATCTGAAATATGGGCGTGGTAGTTGCTGTCCAGCCACAAATATTGCTTCATAACTTTATAAAATATGCAGGTAAAGCTTTAAAATTTTCCAGGTATGTTATTAAAGATTCGAGGTATCAAATAATCCAATAAAAAATTCGATAGTTTGATGGTTTTAAAGTACCAAATCGCCTTAACAAACATAATATTTCATTCTCCATAACTGCAATTTGCCGAACGCTGCTCTACACAAAATATTGCACATTTATCCCCCTTAACGTAGTAATACCATATACAAAAGATAATCGTTTCTACTGTATCCAGAAGTCGAGAGCCCATAGACCTGCTACAACGAATCACCACGCACAGTGTGTAAATGTTATTTTTTTAAAAAAAGATAGAGTCGTTACAAATTTTATTAGCAGTAGTTAGCATTTCAATTCAATCTAAAATAAAATTCCAGGTATACAATAAGGTACCAAGTCTCCGAAGTATAAATAATAACATTAAAAAAAAATATTTTCATACCAATTTTTTCGTAACAAAAGAAAAGTATTTTTCAAATTAGGTCCAAATGCCGCCCCTAAAATTTGCCACCTCGGACATGGGTCCAGTTTTCCGGGACCTAGACCCCTTTGCTGCTAGCATAGAGACAATAGTAAACATGATAAGGGGCTTGGATTAGATTATATGAAATTATTCCCCGACTAGGAGATGAAGTATACATGTAAACGGACAGATATATATAGATCAAGATTAGCTTTTAATATGCGTTTTCTTTTATTTCTGTTTTTAGCGCTATATTGTGAATCACTTGATTCGCCTATTTCATTATATGGCATCTTGTTACCATTAAGACTTAAGAAAAACGCATAAAACCAGCACTTTTAACGTAGTACTAAAATACAATTAAGTAACTGAAACATAAAATTAAATTTAGAACTTTGCTAACCTTAATATAATTTGAATATTAAAGTGTTTTTGAAGCAGGCTTTGTAATGAAAATCATTTACTCAAAAGTCAAAGGAAGCTGCAAGAGTTTTTTTTCTTATAACTTAATACCAAAGAAAACTACAAGAAACTTCCTTTTGACAGAGGTATAACTAACTCACTATAGAAAGAAAAACGAGTATTGTCTATAAGTATTGTAAAACCATAGCCAAAAATCACTTCTTTCCCCTATTTTGTTTTTCTAAATTGTAAGATTATTCTTAAATTAAAAACTTTTAATTTCCCCCAATTCATGTTGAGCTAAAACATTAGTAGATTAACTGTATGAGATATTTTCATAAAACAACTTTCTCAAAAATCCTTTTTGAGACGCTTTTATTAAGCATCGATCCACAGTGCGCAGACAGTGCCGCTATTAAGCAGGAAAAAAATCCCCCCTTTTTTAATGCGGTATTGTCGGCTCCTACGCGAATTGTGCTATCAGATGAAGGATGTTTGTAAAGAGTAGACATTTATGAACAATCGGTCAACATACTATGCACTAACATTCTATTTTTCTTAAACTATGCGGTGTTATCGAGAAATTGGGACTTGATTTTTTTATATAACTATTCAAAATTCAGCTTATTTATTCAATTTATGTTTTATAAGTTTTATTTTAAGAAATTCATAAAAAAAATTGTTGGATTGATTGAACCAAAAACTGCCTGCGGCCGTCCCTTGGTTTGGCCACCCGCGTGCGGTGCACGCGCTGCACACCTGCTAAGATCGGCCCTGAACACAAATCACATTTTATTACAGTGGCCAAATTTTGTTCATAAAAGTAACTACTAATAAGAAAATGTTCTCCCTTTACTAGTACTTGCTCTTTGAGAATTAATTTTTTATCATTTTTTCTCACCTTATTCAAAGATATAATTTTATTAAATACTAGCTGACCTGGTAAACGTGGTTTTGCCAAATAAATTATTTCTAGTGAATACTTTGGTAGTCAAATAAAAAATAACTAACTCATTGTAAGTGTGTGGGGATGTGGTACATGACTGAAAGAGGAATGATGGTAAATTTGTAAAAATTTATGTGGTTCTTTTGGCATTGGCAGCAATGAGCCCACTTTGTGATGAACTTGGCCTTTGGTTTTGAATGTTGAATTAAATTGTTGACCATTTGCAGCATTATTTGTAACTATTTCTGTTGCTCCGAATGATGCCATTTGGAAACATGAATTGAATGTTTGAATTGACTTCAGAAACAGGTTAGAATCGGGATCCATACCGATAAGTAAACCGTTCAAGGGTTCAGGTGGTGTTTCAATTTCCGGTAGTTGCACTTTTCCTGATGCGCAACACATCTCGGCTGGCTCATTTTTAAATTTAAGTGCATTACAATGCGGACATTCTTTGTCCATAGCACCAATTGTCACATTCGAATGAGCGTAATATTTAACATTGGGCTCATACTCGAATGCTAATACTCGAATGAATCGGAAGTAAATGTTCGATGTACTTTTTAGCGTTGTTGGTCATTTGATTTGAGTGTGTTAAATAGGAATCGATGCGCTTGTCTTTGTTCTAATCGTCTTTGTTGATTTTGTTCAACTCGTACCTCTTGTGATTGTGATTTACGCAACTGCGCCATATTCACACGCACATCTTCATTATCCTGTTGGATTGGTTCGTCTGTTCTTTGAGCTCTTCTATTTCGCCTGGCTGTAGATTTAGTAATTCGACGACCTAAATCAGACCCTTTGCGTCTTGCTCGCATTATTTACTGTACAAGACACTCAAATAGATTGAATTGAAGTATTTAATGCTAGAAAATAGTACATTGATTATCTGTTCTTTTATTATGTATTTTCTTAGGACATTGAAATGAATTGGTTCGGTATATTTTGCATTCACTAGGGTTGTAGGGAGAAGCCAAGAAGAATTAATCGATTAACAGTGTTGTGCGAGATCGCATCATGGTTAACGATGGCTTGGTTAACGAGTAGAGCCCTGAAATAGAGGTACTTTCTATGTGTACGTATATATACATATATATATTTGTATGTATTCCTGCCTCAAAGTTGAAAGATTTAATATCGTAACTTGATTTGTTCGTGACTGGTTAAAATAATCAAAAATCGAAAATGTAGTAGAAATAAATGTATTTAGTTCTCGTACCATCTGATAATGATTATTCTTTCTTCATAAAAATGCATAAGAGTTGAATCAAAAATCACAGTTCTTCCTGTTCTTGAAAGTCCATATGCTTAAATATAGTGGATTTCTTTCTATTTGAATCGTCAACTTAGTAGCAACGTCTTTAAATTAAATATAATTGCTTAATGTTACCCCTCTTTCCTATGGAAAAACATCACTGAAAATAAAAATAAATTATCATAATGATTAAAATAAGATCGATTGATTGTTAACGTTGAAGTAATACGAAGACTATTGGCGACGGACCTTGTAGTTTTGAACCACTGTAAAATGACAGTGGTTCAAAACTGATTATAGTATCCTGATTATAGTAAACTGACATCCTGATTATAGTAAAGAAAATTTTTTGCAATTAGTAAGTGATTGGTGCGAAAAGTCATTCGTAATCCTTTTTAAGAACTTGTGTTGTGGTGAAATATTTTCAAACTTCATTTACTATTGTGATAAACCCGAACATAGGTCCCGAAGAGAATATGGTGAACCCTTGGAATAGTTTTGAGAATCTGGCCATGCATACGATCACAAAATATAAACACACTAAGCCGATGTGGGACGAGCACCGCAATAAACTAATATAGAACGAGAAATGCCTTTTTTTCCATACTATAGCAATGATTTGATGAAAAATGTTCGATTGAAAGTAATTCCTTCTTGCGCAATTAAAAACCTCTATACAAGGACGAGTTTGTAAATACTTATAAATTTCTGGAATTCAATATAAAATATTTTTAAAAAAAAATCAAAGCCTAAGCTTGCTTTTAGAAATTCCTAAAAACATTTATTTCCAACTGAGGGTTTTTAAAATACAAATTACCTTGAAAGAACTTCGCATTAAAGATCAATATATAGCTATTGTTTTCCGAGAGAATCTAACTGAAAGGAACTTGTGTTTCCTGCCGAATGAGAAAGATGGGGAGGGTACCCGCAGCAATCACTTATCAGCGGCCCTTCTTTCAACACGTGTTTGGGTAGGGGTTTCTAATCGAGTTTCCATGACGACGTAAGGTTTGTTGTCATGTCCCAAGTCCATAGACACACACACTTTTCTCTGCTATTTCAGATCTCAAAAGCATTTAATGCGCGAACAGCATGGTTGACAGTGTACGAGGCGAAGATGGGTCGAAGTGGTCCCGCACGTTTTGCAAGTAAGTTCATTTTTTAAGCTCTGAAATCTTTCTTGATTCAATTACAAATCAAATTGAACACAAATTCAAACGATGCCATTTCTCTGAGTGATATTCCCTCTTTTGTGTCTAGAAATGTTAGTTCGTTTTTCAATTTTCTAAAGGGTTCTTTCCTTCAATTAATACGACATTTATATAGAATTTTGCTGCAAATTATTCTGAAAAAAAAAAGTGTGTTTAGTTCTCCATAAATTATAAATACTCTTGAAAACAGAGTTTTTAATCGACATTTTCTTTAAAACATAACTTATGTTTATAAATTATTCGGACTAGTTCTAGCTTTGTTAAAAATTTGTAGAATTTTCAGGATATTTATTTTATTATAAAACACATGAACAGTTTGTCTTTAAAGCTTTTCTTCCTAAATAAAACAAAAGTTTCGTGAAAAACTGTTTAGTACATTATAAGGTATATACAATTCAGAATTATTCTCTGTTTTAATGTATTCTGCTTCGAAAGGAATGAATTTCATAACCTAAGAAATATATAAGGTAGTTAATTCTCCCAAAATAAAAGAATACTAAAACTTTTTAAAAAATGCATAATTTGAAAAATTTTCACGAAAAAGAATTTTGCTTTTCGTCTAATACTGAAGTTAAAAAAAAAAATCTAATTTTTGATTTAGTTTTTTTTCTTTTCTTCTTTTTAAACTATGAACTATATTTTGTTTGATCAAATGCGTCGCAGAATATAAAAAAATTCACTTTTATGAAATGTTTCTATTTTGTAATCTACTGAATTAATGCAATTTAAATATTTTCAAATAAAATATTAAAACTAATTACACGAATAATTATTTCTTCAATCGGAATTTAACTTACAAACCTTATTAGAAGAAATTAAAATTCAAAGCACATTTTAGTTTATTAATGTTAAATCATTAAACTTGGTTTAAGTTTCTTTCGTTACATTTTTTCAAAATTCTTTACATCATTTCTTGGATCTACGTAAATTAGATTTTAAAATGTCTAATTTACGCAAAATGCGTTGGTGTTTTGAACGTAAAAATTAATAGTTTTTATCGGTTAAGACTCCAGCAGCATAATTGTTTTTCTATAAACTGTTTCTATTTCTTCTACATGTAAGTAGAATATTGGCTGTTAACTAAATCAAGAACGGATAAGTATTTCAATTTAAAACGGCAGTCCTTAGGCAAAAATGCAAAATGAAGTTATTAATATGAAGATTTTATCTTGGATTTCGTGACGTCTTAATACAATGTTTACGAGAAGCATCAGAATATTGAAAGGGTTTAACATAATGTATTATGATAAAAATGAGGAGAGATTATTCTAAAAAAAACTGTCAGGTAACGCAAGTATTTCACTCAAGCAGTTCTTTTTTTCTAAAAAAAAATTAGAGTTAATAGTTTGCACTAAAAAAAGGGAAAGTTAGGTATGTGTTAGTATAAGCAGTAGAGTGTTAAAATGTCATGGTAACTATTTTATAAAGATATTTTTATTGATTTCTTAAAAATTATTCTTTGTTTTTGAAAGCTCTTCATGACAATAAGAAGTGTAAATCTTTTGACAATATTAGTGCGTTTCCACTTTTTTTGGTCTAGAAAGAGATGCTACTTTTTTACTTCAAAGAAATAAGACCATTTTTGTTTAATTTTTAAAAGAAAGTAATACTACTTACAGGAAATAAGGAGTTATAGTTTTCCGTCCCACATTTGTTATTTATTAAATATAATTCTTTTTAAAGAAGTTATACTTTTTTGGAATAATGAATTTTATATAATTATTTACTTAAATATATGTTTTTATTCATCCTAATTAAAATGTGCTTTCTTACAAAGATTTGAAAATTGTTTTAAAACTATTTAAGAGACTTTGGAAAGATTAGACTAAACAACAATGAATTAGACAACAATGAAATGGTAACTTTGTTTCTATGTGTATTAAAATAACGGGAAATTGAGCTACACACAAATTTAGTTTACGAACAACTTTTCCAGAACTCTGGATAAATTCAGCGAAATTTGGACTGATACAAGTAGTGGAAAAGATTCCAGCACTGAAACATAAGTTGAATGCAGAAAAAGGAATTATTTTCAGTTATAAACTGAAAAGATTATGAAAAATTATTTTATAAATATTATTTTCTTTGCCTTATTTTCGAAGTAAAAAGAATTTCCTTCTGGAATTTTGGAATTTACATCTATTAAACATGTTTAAAAAATAAAATATTTATATAAACGAGTGGTAAAATTTTTCCTTGAGGGCTAAAAATAATGCTACTTTTTCTCGTTTTTCAGAAGTAATTCCAATACTTTATGAACATGTTTTTGTTCTCTAGTAATAAGAATAGTTAGTTGAAATCTGAGCTGTATACACAGAGTGATGAGAAAAGGAAAAAAAGTTAAATTTTCATTTTATATATAAATTTCATTAAATCGCTGTCTAAATTGTGAGAAATATATATCTGTTACTATTACATATTTCAAATTCATGTTACAGTTTTCAAATAATTAAACTTAAATTTAAATTTACGAAAATGAAATACTGCATTGAGTTTTTAACAGTGTCCAATTAGACTCATTTTATAAAGTGTTGCTCTTCCACTCAGAAGTCATATCAAAGGAATTAGCAACTGTTTTCGCTGAATATTTAAATTAATAAATTTTATAAAATATTCAACTTTGTGAAATCTTTTATTCCAATTAATAAAAAAAAACACCCTTCTTAAAAATTTTAATACATGTGTGATTTTGTAATCCGTCAAAACTAGCCTGTGTGAAACTAAAACTTTTGTATAGAATTGATATACATTATGCGATTAAAACAAAAATCGCTTTAGCCATTTTTGAGAGGTATTATATTTTATTATTTATAATAAAAGAATTATTATTTTTTAATTACTTTTTGTTTTAACCTTTTCTATATTTATATTTGAGTCAGTATTAATCAAGGAGGAACAATTGTCAAAAACAAAATACAAAAACGGAGGAATTTTTTCTAGATATTTTATACATTTAAATTAATCTTGTATCTTTCTACCCCAACAATAATTTCTCATCTTCTTCACGTTGTACTATAGATCATTTTTTTCATCGAATTTGATATGGTGTCCCTTCTCCTTTTGTTCCTCACCAAGTTTTTTCAGAAAAATAATTTTTAAACCAGTACACACACACACACACACACACACACACACACACACACACACACATGAGATTTAAATTTTCATAATTTACGTACGAGTACTATCTACCATGATTTCATTCAGTTTAAAATGTCTGAAACTTATGTTTAAGACACATTTTCTTTTCTAATAACCTACATGTTGCTTTAAAGTGATGGTACTTTGGAACCAAAGAAATCTTTTTGTGTGTGTGTGTTTAATTTTATCAAAATATTTGCATTTTCCATTAACACTGTTTTATGAAAAGATTACCTTCATCTACACACTCGCTTATATTATTTTTATATTTTAATGTATGCTGGAAAACAGGAATTAAACACGAAAGACAGACTTTAATTCTACACCTTCATCCATAGTTTAATTGAATGTGTTAACATGGTAAATTCATATTTTTACTTTCATTGGGGGGGGGGGTGCCTTTTATAGCTTACGAGAAATGCGTTTATTCTCTAGTTCAAGCTTTATCTTTAAATCTGTAAAGTTTTTCATTCAACTCTGCTTTCATTCTAAGAAGAAAAAAAAATTTTAAAAAGTCAGTTTATTGACAAATTTCTCAGTTATGAAAAAGTAAATAATTCAAAGTCATAATTGCTTAATATTCATTGACATAAAAATGCACGCAAAGAATTCAGTTCAAAATGAATAAGTGTTTTTGCAAAGCACAGAGTTAGTCGCTGAAATGGAAAACAAATGTATTGTAAATACAGTGATATATATATCTTTGAATATGCAATTTTTTGGCTTATTAATATTCGCGAATAGATAATTTTCATAGAATGACTCAGAAACTGCTATTTCTTACTGCCAAAAAATACACTTAAAATGCTTTCTATATATTTGTAATTAAAATTTAAGAATCAATATCTCAATTTGAATATATATGTATATATGCTATCACATAATACAAAATGTTAATTAAAAATAATTTAAAGTGTATTTACGAAGAAAAGGAAAAATAAATGAGCTAATGAGCTACTTGCAGTTAAATATAAGAAAGCAAAGCTTACACGAAAAGTGAATTAAAATTATGTATTCCTTCATTGTAATTTGCAACGATTCCCATATTTTTTTTCTGTTTGAATTTATTTTAACATTACTGCCACTTTTAAATAAGTTTTATTACACGATCTACACTTGTAGCCACACAAAATGCAACACCCTGAAGGAAGCATGCAAACAATGACTGCGATGAAATATGAAAATCATTAGCATTATAGCGCAGTCACGCATCACGGGCGACCGTAGCGCCATTCGCAAGCGATATATAAGGGGAGAACAGATTAACGATTGGAAGTACGGAAATCGCTTTTTTTTGTGCCCTTTTTTGTCGTAAGCTGTTTACCTATTCCTCGTGGAAGACACCAAAGTTTTTTGACTAAGCTTCTTAATACGATCGAGGAAGAATAGCAGCCTATAGGGATTACGGATTATCCTTCAGATAAATCCATCAGCGTGTTGGACGAAACCAAGCAACTGTGATGCGGATCTGTCATCGCTGGATGCAAGAAGAACCGACGGAACCGATCGCATCTTCCTCGTTGCACCACTGCCCTTGATGACAGGCGAATTGTGCGCATGGCAGTGATGGATCACGCAGCCACATCATGAACCATAGCACAACAGATTCAGTCTGATAGTCATTATTCGGTGTCCGCTAGTACCATTTGATGCCATTTGCAGCAGGTTGGAATGTCCGCAAGGCATCCATTGTTTCGTAAATCCTTGACTGGAAACCACAGGCATTTGCGCCCCTAATGGTGCGATGAACGGCGGGCATGGACAACGGAATGGAGTAACATTGTGTTTACCGACGAATCCCGCTTCTGCCTGCAACATCACGATGGTCGGATTCGAGTTTGGAGACAACGTGATGAGAGGCTGTTGAACTGTTGCGTTATGAGTCGCCTCAATGATCCTGCACCCGGTATCTTGGTTTTGGGTGGTACTGGACTTCATTGCCGCACCCCTCTAGTACTGCCGGTACACTGAACGGCCAGCGCTACATCTCTGTGGTTTTGGATTCCGTGGTCCTCCCATACATTCAACGTTTGCCATCAGCGATATTTCAACAGGATAATGCGTAACCACACGTGGGACGTAATGTTCAAGAGTTGTTCTTTACCCATCAAATTGAATTGCTTCCTTATCCTGCTTGTCCTTCCAATCTATCGCTAATCGAAAACGTGTGGTCCATGCTTACACAACGACTGGCCCGGTATACACCACCCGCTGCTACACCAGATCAACTTTAGCAATATGTGGAAACCACTTGGACTGTATCTCAAGGATACATCCAAAGCCTCTTTGATTCAATGCCGAGGCGTGTGGTAGCGGTTATGATCAAAAATAGCGGCTGCACTAACTACTGATTTTGTCATTATCCACCCGTCATAAGAGATTGTAATTTTAATTGTTTAATCTTTGTACAACATGTTATCTGCCAAATAAATTTCTCTGTGATATCTTTGGTCCTTTTTGGTGTTGAATTTTGTGTGGTCAGCAATGTACTTCTTAGGTATGTTAAACAACAAGATGAATTAATTCAATAAATGAACCCACAAATTAAAGTGATAACTAACGAATTGAAGAAAAGTCAATAAAATAAAATTTCTATCCCATTCGTTTCGAATAAATTCTACAGTATAGTTTGTAGAAAAAGAACCTTGAGAAAATTGGAGAAAAATTGGAATTTGAACATGTGTCAATATTATACATTCAATTATCATCCAATTTTATTATAGTGATACAACATTATTATCTTAAGGAAATAATCTACAAAATGAAAAGGTCATTACATAAAATCTATTTGTTTAAGAAATATATCAGTTTGATTGTTTGTTTTGATTCAATCTCGAACCGTTGTTACACACAGCTATGTAGAAGGATTAATATATTACGAATGTTCATAGTATTTTCTCACTCAAATACCATACATTTGATACTTTGAACATTTATTCAACCTGAACATTTTCAGCATCAATTTTTATAATAAACATAATTTAGCATATTAAATTGACTTATTACCAGGACTTCGAATCGAAACTGAACCGAAAACCAGAGAAACCGTTATTTTCATCGGAATGAAAACCGGAAGTGAACCGAAAAAAATATCTCTTTATTTCGACTCGATATATCTTCAACTATTTTGTTACTGTAACCAACTTATTGATATTTTCTAATTTGTCAACCATATAATTATCATCAATAGATGTATATTGCTTCTGGAATTCCTGTTTTTAAATTCCATATTAGTTTTCTGTTTCAGTTTCACACGAAACTACAATTGAATTCAATCTAATGAACTATATGATTTAAGATAAGAATATGCATAACATAAAATTATTCATTAGGAACTCAACCAAAAACCGTTATTTTTATCAGATCGAAAACTGGAACTGAATCACTATATTTTTTTTAGTTGAACCGGAACAAAAAAAAAACACCGTTTGAAACCCTGCTTATTACCTTATCTTTGATGTATACTTACAGATACGCCATCTGTAAGAAAAATAGGTTCACAGTTCTTGTACTTTTTTTATTTTCTTTTTTCGACAACTCAATATTTATACATGTATTTTCGGGATAGAAATAATATACTTCACAGATGGTCTGTAATATGTTACTTGCAACAAACATTAATTTTGTAGACAGTATAATTTATCTACAAAGATAATATATTAATATTGAAAAACTTGTAAAAACATATAGTTTACAAAGAATAATTATGAAAAAGGAAACAATGTAATCTCTTCGTATACTGAACAAACGTACTTATTCTTTTTATAGCACATTTCTGCTTTTTATTAAAATTAAGAATGCACTCTTTAAGCTCTCTTCTAAGGAACGTAATAAGCTAAAATGGCAAAAGCGTTTGCGAATGTTATGGATCAATGATTTTTTTTAGCAAAATGGTGTCCAGATGTTTTGGAGATCTGAGCGCTTTTTCAAAATGGTAATGATTCGTCTATTGCTTTTGCAGCTGGGTTTTTCAATCGATTTACCTACATTTTAGATGCTATCGTTTCCAAGCATATGGTTATTCAACTTAAGTGATTCAATTTACGGTTTTTTAATGATTTACGAAGTCCTTTAGAAACGATAAGGTGGTTTAATTGTTTAGATTTGTTATGTTTCAAAAACGGTTGAAATTTTCAATTTAAAAACAGTAAAGCATAATACAATCTAATAAGATATAAAAAAAGCTTTTGATTTACTTTTTCTTCACTCTAAGAATTCAACATATTTTCATTTTTCAAATGGACTAAAATGTAATTAAAATGCTTTCACAATTCTTACTATTGAGCAAATGTGTAAGCAAAAAAAAATTCTAAAATACTCCAAGAAATGGAATCTAGGTACCGGCTGTTGTTTTATCATATAGTTATTAAGAATGTTTAACAATGCAAATGCAGCGTATGACAGGAATCCCATTTTAAGTTCTGCTAATGAATAATAAAATGTTACTTTAGAATAAAAATATTCAAAATAATAAAAACATATAGTGGAGTAGAACTTGGTTTTTGGCGGTCCTTTTTTACGCATTTTGTTTTTTGTGGTATTTGTTTTGTGCGATTTTTTCTGTGGTATATGAATTTCAATGGATTTTGTGCCACTGTAACGTTTTCTATTAATGTACCAGCGGCGCGGAGAATGTTAGCTTCCCCCCCCCCTGAAAATCTCAGGGGTTTTGCCTTTAATATTTTATAAATTAGGTAAATACGTACTTGGCGCTAGTCAGGCTTTGGGCCCTCTAGAGTCCTAGGCAGGGGTTACGAAGGTGTATGTTATGCCACTGCAATGTACATAGATATACTTCAAGACGCTCTGTTCATTTGTTATAAACAGTCTCCCGACAATGCACGTTCAGTTGCTTTCTCTCAACATGGCAACAGCCCGCGCTTGATTCAAGACGAAATTTTAGTGACAATGACATTATCAATAATTTGATAGATAGATTATGAAAACGGACAAGAAGAACCAGATTCTTTAAGAGTGGATAAAATATATGTAGAGATACAGCTTTCCAACCAATTGGAAAAGCATTCTCTTAAAATAGATATCAATTCTAGAGTATAAAGTTTCAAAAAGATCTTCGATCCTGCATATCTGGTTATCGTGACATTTAAAAGCAACTTATAAACCAACCTTAGTAGCAAAAACATTTTTTTCCCTATAGGGTGCCTACAAATAAATTAATTGAAATTGTATCTTCAAGTGACGAAAGCAATTTTGAACTAAAGTGCTCCTCACAGGATGATGCATGTGCATTTTGAAAACTTCTCCATGAATATACAATGAGAAGCTAAATGTTTCAAAAATGTTTTCATGTGCAATTTAATTATTTATTTAGTTATGGAAGTACTTTCTCATAAATTTTGTAAATAATTGGCGTATTTTCGAAGTGCGACTTTTTTTATGCGGTCTCTCTTCACCGGATTCCACCCAGTTGTTTACTTTAAGTAACAATTGATGAAATTTTGGAATATTTTTGGGGGCAGTTGATTTTACTTTATGTGGACACCGCACAAAAACAGGTTTCACTGTACTTCGATTTCAAAAGATTGAGACATGATTAATCTCTTTTATATCAAATGCGGAAATTTATATACATAGATTTCATCTTATACCAATTGATATAATTAAAACATTTACTAATTGCAAATAAATCCCAAAATGTTGAAAACATCAAGTTGTCATGTAAGAACTTTAAAATCCTGCTAAAAATAAAACATTCCATATTATTAAGTTCAGTCAAGTGTTCTAAAGACAATTGAAGCAGAAATTAGATTCTTTTACAAAACATCAAAGTAACCATTATTTTCTTAGTTTACAATTTTTTTCCATTCCTTTACTAACAGAATTTTTCCAGTTTTATAAAAGAGAGTCGATGAAAGTTGAGAATAAAGAATAAAAACATGCAATTGAATTTTTTGAAATGAATGAATTTCAAATCCGAACAATTTTTTACTCAAGACGAGTCATAATATTTCAGAAGATATGAATGAACATTAAAAATAGTTTCTCAGGCTGCAATGATTGGAGCTAGTTGGGAGGTTGCCAAAACTGAGAAATAAATACTCAGGTATCTAGATTATAGGAGTTTTAGTCAGTGAGAATTTTACTAATTGTGAATTGGTGGTGAGTATTCATGAGCGGCTTCTGTGGGTGTGGTGTGGAGTCACGAAATCAGTCTGAATCTGAATGAAAGAAGTGATTCCAGAAGCTGAACGTTAAAAAAACTTTGAATTAAAAATAGATTTCTAAGTAGATCTTTCATATGCATTTTAATTTAAATAAACGCTTTAGTGGTCATTAAAGCTAATAGTGATTAACGGATAATTTGAAATAATATATTTACTTAAAAACATTTTAAATACTTCAGCAATTTATTAAAAATGATGCATGCAAAAATTTACTTATTTTTATCTATCAATGATGTAAAGAAAAATAAATTAGGATGTCAAGAATTGATCAATTTACACATTTATGAAAGAAAAAAAATTCAAGATAAAAAAAAGCATTACACAGGAACGTATTAAAATAATCGTAGAAGTTAAGCAATATTTAGACAGACAAAAGTAAAAACTTACATATGTATACGTGGGGACTCAATGGCCCAAGAAGGGTTACCTGATTCTAACGAGCTTTATACGAAACTACTTTTAGAACTGCCATGATTAGAAATTAACTTCATTGTTAAAGGTTAACTTGTATTTTATTATTATAAAGAAATAATTTTCATTTGCAAAAACGGAGCTAAGTAAACTACAGCATTGTACGAAACACTTACACTCAAGTAAACAAAAATAAAGCATTTTCCTTCCTGAAGATTGATTCAAAATATTTCGAATAATTTTCAATTGAGTAGTCCTTTTTAGACAAGTTTAGATTTCTAATACCTTTTTATTTTAGTCAAATTTTATAATTTTCACTCTCAATCGACAGTATTAAAATTCGAAGGTAAACAAATGTATCTATCTATCCATCTATGTGGGTCTATCTTCTCACGAACCGCACCATGCATAAGCAATCGTTATAACAGTTAACGTTAGGATTTATTTTATTCATTATTTATCTATAAGGGATTCAAATTAATATATTTTTATAAGCCACAAAGGAGTATATCTATTATTTCATTACTAAATTAATTATTTAAAAATGAAATAGTTCGTTTATTATTTTGGACTACATTAATTTTTAGAGGTATTTTTAAGCTAACATTATGTCACGATTGGTTGATTAATGAAAATCTGAAATCTATTTTATTATTTTGGATTATTAGGGGGGGGGACTAACTATTGTTAAACAAGATATCAATCATTGGCTTGGCCAAGTAATTTTAGCGCGTTTTTCACATGTTGTATTTGACAATAATGCAACTAATGAACTTTTTACTAACAGAAAGTAGTACTGTACCACTCTTCTAAATATACTACTATTGAGCTGAAAAGAAATAATGACACAAATCTGTATCAGCACTATAAAAAAGCAAAACTAGCGAAATTCAGGAAAATTCGGGAAAATTTAAATATGGTTCGGCTCATCTAGGGCACAAATGCGACCCAATGCCGAAAACTCGAGGTCAATTGGTTGTTTATTGGCTGAGAAAAAGGTACGACAAAATATGGAACGAAGACGAAATTTGCGTCCTAATAGCGCTTTTGTTCCACTACGTGAAAAACTCGCTAAAATAATTAAAGATTTTGGTTTTACTCTTAGCATCAGAATCGCTTCATTTTAATTTCTTTAAAATAATATTTTTTTAATTAAAGCAAAGTTGCTTTATATAAGTCATTGATCAAAATTTTAAGAAAAATCTTATGTGTGTGTGTGGGGGGGGGAGAATAATCGTTTTACACTAAAAAAAGCCAGTATAATGCCGCACTATAGAGAGGGAAAGTAATTCTGTCTTACATTTAAAAGAAGTATAGGACAAATTTCGAAAAAGGGAATTTTAAGGACATTATTATATCAATTACTCACATTGCGCACGTACACACACACACATAAATGCTATCGTCATGAGGGAAACAGGAAATTCCCATGGGGATTAAGTTATTCGCTCGGTAAAAGCCCGTTCAAAGCCGGGATAAGCGGAGGGGAAAGAAGTCAAATTAATTTCAAAAAAGAATATTGGAAGTGCTGATTTTGGGAAGGGGAGGGGAAATTTTAAACGAGAAAGCGTGCAACGCCAGACCATGCAGCTAGTGTAATAACAAAATTTTCGAGATCTATCAATAATAAGTGCTGTTAAATTGATGTTTTTTCAAAATTTAAAACATTGCTGTGGAATATCTTTAACTTAACTATGTCACAGTAATCTAAAATTTAACTTCAAAATACATTTTATACTATCATTTAATTGTAATTTATGACACACAACTATTGTTTAAATGCTTTATATACTAGTGATTAAGATACTGAAGATGTAAATAAAAGAGAAACTCTCGACGGATATCTATCTATTTTGCTTATTAATTTTTTTCTCCAGTGTATTAGCTTCAAGAAAGAGAGTTTGCTACATTGAACAGAATTTTACTGTTATATTGTTAAGATCAACCTTCAGTGGACGGCTGGTTGGTCCTTCAAACAAAAGCTCCTTTAAAGACAGGCATGGTTGACCAAATACGTCTTCCGTACACAAAAAATTTATTAATAATGGGCCGGTTACCTTACTAAAAGTTCGAAGTTTTAAGCACAAAATCAGATGGTTACTGACTTATTTTCAAATGCATTGGATAGGGGGGGGGGAGTAACAAAATAGGCACGTAAAAGATTTCAGATGGATCTTGTAAATCCTCCAAGCGAATAACATGATCCTCCAAGCGAAAAACGTGGCCGGGGCACTATTCTACGTAAGATTGGTCATTTCGGATTTCCGTGTGACTTATTGATCTCATTAAACTTAAGAAACAGTGCATCTTCTTTTCCATAAAATTTATCTTATTACTATTTAGGTGAACAAAGAAATATTCTTTCGATTTCTTTTTTGATAGGATCCATTTTCTTTTTTGAGCTATACATTTTAAAACTACAGCATTAGCCCATTTTCTAACAAAAGGAAGATTCTATTTAGAATAACGGAACTGACATTTACATTTTATTTCTTAAATTAATTGAAAAGATTGTTTTAAAATTGACTTATTTTGACTCCCCACAAATCGGGCGTCGCACTCGACAACAACACCATGAACTTGGTAATTTTGAAGCCCATTCAAGTGACGAAGACGACACACACACACCTGACCTCTCCACAACAAATTGAACGCTCTCCACAAGGCGAGTGTTCAGGGCCTTCCACTCATCACCATTAAGCCACACAAAAGTCGGAGAATTCATTTTAAATTTTAAGTAATATTAGATTACCTGATCAATTAAAACTATTTTAGCTATATTGAAACGTATTTCTTATCAATTAAAATGCTTAAAACCTATAAAAAATTAGGTACATACTATTTTCATAAAAAGAGCTAAGAAAAGGTTTCTAAAACATTACTCGCAAAAGAAACAATTAGATACAAATAAAATAACTTTATACCTTAAAAAAACATATTTACTGAAATATATAAACTTTCTTCCACTTTCCATTTTTTCCGAAATTTTGATATTTTAGACTTTCGAGATGGTCTTTTGAATGGTATGTGAGCAAACGGATAATTATTGTTGTTGTATCTATAACTTTGCTTGTTAAATCTTAAGTAAGGTAACTAATACCTCAATTTGAAGTATCAGGTAGTTGTATTTACATTAGAAATGATCTGTTTGCACTTCTGTTTGAACCCCACAACAACATAAGCAAATCACACAGACGCTATGAGGCTTGCGCATTACTAAGGTCTAGTACGAATTCACCACACACACAACTCAAAACCATTACGAATAATATGGGTATTTGCTTAAATGTGCCCATATTACCTTAGTGCCCATATTTACCGAGCTTACCATATTCCTTCTGAATAACATCAGACCTGTAATTGTACTAAATTTCCCTAACCTGTACTAAATTTTAGTCTTTGTACCTAAATTTTGGTATTAGTACATTAGTATTTTGTACCCAATTAGCACATTTTGGGTCATGTACTTATTGAGTAAAAGTTAATTTTTGTTTCAATTTCCTTAAAAATTTACTTTATGTAATGATAGATGAATCTCAAAATCTTGTAATATACTTTAAAATATTACTTTGAATGATAATCACGTATATTTGTGAAGTAACACAGCTGCTATGATATTTAAATGTAAACAATGATTTTATAAATATTAAACTAATGCATGAGGGCTTTTGTTCGTTTTCTTTTCTTTCAGCAATGACTGGAACGGGCCACCTGGCGCTGTTCAAAATGAATCCATGAAGGCAGTTTCTGATGCTCGACATGTTCGTGAAAAATTGGATAAACAGGTAAGATTTCTGTTTGGCAGTAACTTAGGCAGGAAATGAACAAGACCAAGCAGGAAGAAGAAAGTACTAGCGGAGAGGGAAAATAAGATAACTCTTTTTGTGCAATTGAATTTACTTTTGTATAATTATTAATTATTTATCAGTAAGAAAGAGAAATAAATATTACTTATACAGAAAATTATCAAAAGACGTCAAAAATAACTTTTTGACGTCATTTCTAAAAAAAGATTAAGAGTAACAAAAGCAGAAAAAATCGAATAAATATTTTTTCATAAATACAACTACGGGAAATACTATAATTTTGCATTGATTCAAAAATACTGGCAAAGGTTTTTTTCTTCTTTTTTTCTTGTAGAGTATGTAAATATGAACCAATTCAGTGAAATATAATCGAAATAAGATTAAGCTATAAAAAAAGAGTTTCCCGATAACAGATTTTAGAATAATAGCTGATAAATTCTATTGAATGGAGTGAAACTGTTACATTTGCTTAAACAAATTGCTTAACATTTTTCTTCCTATAAAAACTGACTGTGTGTCAAACGAGTTTAGGTACCTAAAGAACAATAATTTCGTATTTTTATTATTTAGAGTTTTAGTGTTTTTTTCATGTAGATTCTACCACGATGATTATTTTACCATTACAAATAAAAACTGAAATTCTGCTGTGAAGTACGAGCAGAGTGGTTCATTAAAGCTAAAATTCCCCAAATTTAGTGAATTCAATTGAAGGGGTCTGAATATTAAAAGGCTCATTCATTAATTCAATTAGTTAAGGTTATTTTATTAAGTAAGTTTCATTTTGATCCATGAAACACATAAAATGCTAGTCACATTAAATCTATGCAATAAAAGGAATTGATTGGAATCAATCGTTTTATGTATTCGATCAGTCATTTAAGCCTGCTTTTTGAGAAGGTATCTTTCAATTGATTTGAATGGAATAAAACATGGATAAGTTCCTTCAGGTTTTTAAGAATTGTTTGAAGCCACTTTAGTAATTGCAAAACATTATAGAAATGAAACATGAAAAAAAAACTTTTTCTAAAAGAAATTCTTCAGAAATTTGGAATTATTTCTTGGAATTATATATACAATCATTAGAGTATTATGAAAAAAGTTAAGCAATAGTCTATTTATAATACAAAGGCATTTATTCTTTAGGAGGCATTTTCGAAAATGTTTCCAGATCTTCTTCCAACACTTGAATACATATTTTTAATGGTTGAGAATAACAAATATTTACCAAATGCCCTTTTCACTGCAATCGGAGTAATGTAAGAAGCTTACATCTCAGGAATTTCTGTTATTGAAATTGAAATTTTCTGAAAACAATTGTCAGATAACACAGATAAAAGACAACAATATATATATAAGAGTACTTTTAGATTGATCTCCAAGAAAAAATATGGCTTCCTTTTTGTTTTTACAGTCATTTATAAAGTGATTTCTGTGTTGAATGAAATTCCGGAAACAGTTCTTTGAACAACGGAATGTTTTCGTCTCAGGGAGAGAGAGGAATAAAAAGATTTTTACTAAGGAATATTGATGAGTTTTACAATATTATTCATGCACCATTTGCATACTTATATATAGCCTCATATTTTCGAGTTATTTATCAAAGAAATATTATTCAATAAAACAACGTTAATAGTATTTGAGAAAAATATTTTTATTTACCCAATAGAAGATATTTTTGTATCTTAATTTCTCAATAAACTAAATAATAGTTTGCATTGTGTATTTTTGTCGTATTTGTTTAGTTTCTATATACACAATCTTTTTTGATTATTCATTTGAATTTTTCTTGGTGAGAAAACTAAATTTGCACTTGATTTGCTTTCTGGGTCTAATAATAACAATATTCTAATTCTTTGAATAGTTAGTTATATATGTTTGTCTATGCTTATAAATATTTTTCAGGTATGTTAGAAAAAGTATATTTTATATTCTTAAGTGTATACAATCTTATCATCTAACCCAAAAATAAAAATCACTCGAAATCCTTTGAAAATTACAAAATACTCATTTTTCTATATTGTTTCTATAAAAATGCAAAACAGATAAAACTGTATATATATATATATATATACAAAAAAATTTACAAAAAATAGTTATATACCTAAGATAACTAGTCATGATAGAATAGATTTATCCACAGAAATACTATATGTGTATATATATATATAGTATTTCTGTTTAAAATAGAAATTTTCTACTTTAAAGAGATGAATAATCAGTAATCATCAAAACTGAAAAAAACCAAAATTTTAAGATAAACCAGATATAAGATTTTATCTTAGGGAATTCTATTTTTTAGGTTTCTGCTTTTAGATTTTAGGAGAATTTGTTGAAGATTAGTAGTTAGTTGTTTTCTCATACTTTTTGTGAGTTTTTATTTACTTTGAATTTTTTTATATACAATGCATTTTTTTTCCTACTTTGAATTTTTTAATATTTTTTGAATCTTTATATTTTTTGTATATTTTATTTGGTTTTTCTACCGAGTTGCAAAGGGGGAAAGAAGGTGCCTTCAAACTATATAGTTTAACCCTACTTATTCGGTTCTATGTCCGCAATTGCTTTTGAACTTGCTTTGTCCCTTTGTGTATTTCCTTTATTGAATTATTTTCATTTTTTATGTTTTTATTATGTTAATTGTTGCTATGTTCTTGATTTTGATGTATTGTATAAGTCATATATATATATATATATATATATATATATATATTATCATAAAAAGAAAAAAATACACAGTATGATAAAATTTATATATATATATATATATATATATATATAATCAAAATTTCTCTACAAGAGAGAGATGAACCACATGATCAATACACAAAGGAATATCAATTGCCAGATAACAATACAACAGAATTTAGAAGGAGATATGAAAGATTGAAACAACAGAGCAAAATACAAAAGAATGGATGCTTCATTATTATCAACATTGCTGACTTAGGACAGCTAGTATACATAAAATTTTTTTAAAAAATCCTTCTGTATAAAAGTGGGGTTGAACATGTTTTTTGGCCAGCCAACCTTCCCCCTTTTTTTGTTAATAATACCGAGCAAATACCAATTGGAAATAATGGATAGGAAATCTAAATCCATTATAAGGAAGAGGTAACTTACCCAAAAATTGCATACTAAAATGCAGAGCCCGCGCTAAATCTGAGTACAATAACCAAGTTATTGCCAGATTCTGGACCCAAATACAATTTTAAAACAAAGCAAAGGCTGAAAAATAGCACTTAGCAAAAGTATGAAAAGAATAGAAATAATAAAATAAGAAATGTAAACATACTACCATTATCTTAGAGACTCTTAATATAGTTTAAAAGTTATAATATATTCTAAAAAAGTAATTTTATCTAAAACTAGAAACTGGGGGTATTTAAAACTATCTAGGAAGAATAATAAATCTATAATATAAACCTTTTAAAACTATGGAAATTTAATCCTTACTATTTAGAATTTCATTATTTAAATATCTATTAATAAAATTAATAGGGTAGTTTTGAATTAAACAGTATTTAGTAAAATGTTTATAATTTTTTATTTTTTCTGAATTATTAGAAACTAGAAATTTATTGCGTAGTGTGTAATTAAGAACAATATTTCTGAATATAGATACATGCACATTACTCTCCCAATGCGGTACTTTTATAATATTGAAATTAAAGTCTTCTCGTTTATCATAAATATTAGTAACTATTTTATAATCTTTTAATTTAATTTCTATATCAAGAAAATTTGCTTCGTAACTGTTACTATTTGTCTGTAATAAATTAAGATATTGTGGATAAAAATTAATATTAGGTATAAAGTTGTCTTGCTTGCCAAAAATGATTATATCATCTATATAACGAAAAAAATAAAATTCTAAGTTGTCTGTGAAACTATTTTCAAAATAATGTAAATATAAATTGGCAAGACAGTTGCTAGCTGGGCCACCTTGTGGTAGACCCTTAATCTGTTGATAATAATTACCATTATGATAAACATAATTCTCTTTTAGAACTAACCTAAGTAGAGAACCAAATCTATCATATTTGACATTTTTAAACAAATTATCTTTATGTAATTTTACTAGTGTTTTTATCATATCATCAATATTAATTGAGTTAAAAAGATCTTCAAAATCTAAACTAAATACTGAAAATATTTTTTTATCTTTAATTTGTGCAATAAGTTCTGTACTATTTTTAAGAATGGCTGAAGTTTTTAGATTATTTATTGTATCTTGTAACATTTCATGTAGAATTTTGCCTGATTTGCTGATATATGTATTAAAACCATTAGTAACTGTTCTAAACTTTATTGGATTTTTATGAAATTTAGGAGTAAGAAATATATGTGTAAATTTAAAATTATTATTTATTTGTATTTTTAATTGTTTATGAAAAGCCAAAATTCGATTATTTATTTCTCTATTAGAAATTGATGACCTAATAAAAGCTGTATTATTTTCAAAATGTTTGTTGAGCATTAAACTATAATAGTATTTACAAATGAAGGCAAAATTTCCAGGCACTTTATCAATATAAACTATAATAAATTTATTTTGTAATTTTTTAATCTGATTTTTAATATCATTAAAAAAGATATTATTATCTGTACTAAAGTTATATTTATTAATCTGTTGTGTAATGTTACATTTAAACTCTGTGAATGCCTCTATAGGCATACTATATTTAATGGCAATTTTGTATATGAATTGCTCAATATCATTATATAACTGATTTTTGATAATTTTATTATTATTGGATATCATAAGTCTAAAACCAGTACCTTTATTCATTATATTTCTAAGATTATTGTCTTTTACAATATTGAGATCACCAGTAATAACATGCTGGTGATAGTTATCTTTGAATTCTTTAAATTCATTACAATAACATATTAAATTTTCTTGCTTGATAGGTGCATTATAGTTAAAAATTGATCTACCTATTTTTTTATTATATTTAAAAGCCTTTTTAATAGTTATATTATGAATTGGGAAAGTTGACATGTGTTTTTTAAAAATGCTAGAAAAATTAATATTATCAAAAGATTTATTCATATATAATAATGTACAATATTCTGTTTGATATTTTTTATTTACATTGACATTTATTTTATGTTTATGCTTCAAAAATTTTAGAATGTCTCTTATGATATGTAAAGCATGACTATCGGTAAATTTATCTGAATTTAGTATATTATCCGTAATACATAATTCTGTCTTACTTAATCCAAACATGAAAGATTTAAGATATATATATATATATATATATTATACAGAAAGAGATTTTTTTAAAGAAAATTTTATGTATACTAGCTGTCCTAAATCAGCAATGTTGATAATACTGAAGCATCCATTTTTTTATATTTTACTGTGTTATTTCAATCTTTCATATCTCCTTCTAAATTCTGTTGTCTTGTTATCTGGCAATTGATATTCTTTTAAGTATTAATCATGTAATTCATCTCTCTCTTGTAGAGAAATTTTGAATATATATATATATATATATATATATATATTGCAAATTAAACCAAATGATTCACCCGCTGGGCTGCTGTACGCTCTAATTCGAACTTAGTTAAAGAAGTTTATTATGCTGTAAATGCTCGAGTGTACGTAATACGTGAAAGTCATTGAATTTTCAGGGATTTTAATATTAATATGTTCTGATATGTAAATCCTTTACAAATACAAATAAGAATTTATCCTGTGCATGTATAATGTCTTATTTCTTATTTTATTGTCATTTAATTAGATTTAACTTTTGATCTATTCTTGTATTAACATTTAAAAGTTAACTATGTTTTAATGAGTATTCTATATAAATCGAGAAGCCACACAGTTCTTTCCTTAAATAGTTCACTGAAAATGGTTCCACCAAAACACTCTTTCTTTCTGTATGTTTAAATTTATTTGTGAAGAGGAATATATTTTCCCAACAATATTTACTCGATTTACCTTCTCTCATTGGAGATACAAGTAGTGAACTACTTGGACATTGGTCATGGTTGGCTGGTGACCCATGTCCTCGGTCAGGTTTAGTAATAATTTTTGAATCGAAGGTTACCTATATATTCAAGAAGTCATGGATGTTTGATGACACAGTAGAGGATAAAGCTTCTTTTTTGTTTTGCATGATTTCGTATTTTTAGGTGTAGGAATGAAAAATTAAATAAAACAATTTTCAGTTTTCCAGGATAAATCGTGGAAGTTCGGGGACGTTTCCTAAAGTCAAAGAATTTTTTTGTGAGTTTTGAAATTAATATAATTGTTAGAGTAGATTGTTTCTTCATTTAAAGCATGTACGTCAACTTTTATGAATATATAAAAATAATAAGTGCTATTCTACAATTGTGAAAAATTACTTTTACATTAGCTGAGTTATTAATTGATTGCTACTTATCGCATAATTTTAAAACAAGACAGGAAAATGGACACGATTAATGAAATGCTACATCGTTCTCTAAGCTAAAATTATAAGACATTAAAGAAAAGGTTTCAATCATATTTAACATTCAGCAGTCCTAATAATACAACGTCTTGAGCTTAACATATTACCGCGAATAAACCTTGACTAAATATTTAACCAAGTTTCAATTCTGAAAGCTTTCAGAAGGCATAATTTCGATCAGTAATTTGTATATTTTACAGATGAGACATACCCGAGCCCTGAAAGGATTCAAAATTTAAGTAAAATGTAATGCACTCACTGAATGAAAAAAAAAACAAATTCTATGAATGAATAACAAAAGACTTGTATTCTCTAATGAATAAGTAAATTTTCATTTTTAATCCTGCAAGGTTTATTATTGCTTGCAACAAATATTAAATCCAGAAATTATTTCTAGTTACTTATCCTTTGAATCTATTATATTGGTGGAAACGAAGCCTTAGCTTGTTTTCTTTTTTAGCTTATTTTCATGTTCATGCCCAACTGAAAAGATAAATCGAAATGTTTTTCTATAGATTTTTATGTCAGCTTTATTGATGAACGAAATAATTTTTTAATTCTAATCGATTCCCTACTACTGATCATTTTATTGTGAAGAATTTAAAAAGGAATTTAAAAACATATCTCTACTTAGTATTTAAGACTAAAATTTTGAATTTTTGCACTATTTATAGTTGTAAGTAAATAGTTCAAGCAAATTTCCTTTTTTTTTTTTTAAATTTCATTTTTGTTGGCTCGACGTTGTCAATATATGTTAAATTAGAATAAAAAAATTTAAAAAGTAACTGGTGATAAAAAAAGAAAAAAATAATAGCAAAAGACAAAAAGAGAGAAGAAAAGCCTTACTCTTTTTAAGAATTCCTTTGATTGAGCAAATGTATACGCTTATAAACATTCTCAAGTAGACTTATTGAACATAAATATGTGTGTAATTGATGATAAGTATTTTTATTTAATTTTATTTATTTTTACTAAGTTTATTTTTTTAAAGAAAAAGCATCATCTATGATGTATGCAAACACACCATGAAATACCCAATCAAGCTCTCACAAAATGTATTTTTTCCTATAAATGTTAGATGAGAAACAAATGAAGGGATTATAGATTTATAGATACATTAACTATAAAAACGTACATTTAAATAGAAGTTAACGAAAAACTTTAATTGTTCTCTACACATTGATCCTCACAGTTTGGGTACCAAAAAATATTGCCATATTAGTCTCAACTATTTTGACAATTTGAAAACCTTTGCAAAATGAGGAACAAAAGTTTGTTGTGTTTACCTTACTTAAAACTTTTAATATTACTTAAAACGTATGAAATCGTTTAAATTTGATCTTCAAAATGACTTCGTTATTTCAATCAATCACATTTCGTTCTGAATGTAATACATTCTTGAAACAATGATTCATATATATATGTCATCACTTAGTGGTGGCTTTGTTTATTTTAATTACTGGTGATAGTTAATTTATACTGTGGATGTAAATTCTATTGGAATCATTCTGTTGAAGGATAATCCATTTTTTTCGCATTTAGCGACTGCACAACGCAGATAAGCAGTTATACAAACACAAGATAGGAACTGGCATAACATGATTACAATAACTAGGAGTGGCGGCAAAATTTCAAAGAAAAATAGGCTTAAATACAAAAAGACAAGCGGAAGTTATCAAACTCACTTTATTTCCATGAAAGGCTCTTCCAATTGGTGGACAGCTATAGAACGATGTGGCTGTATAGCGAATAATCTAAAACAGCTGACTACAGAATTTTTAATTGTTTAAAGTTACGGTCAACTCCCTTTAAGCAAGTAACTAACAATTAATTATTTGAGTGAAATCGTGAAAGGGTTAAGAGTCAGTATAAATTAAAAGCCGCTCAAGAGAAAATTAACGTGAATTATATATATATATATATATGTAATGACACCCAGGGGTCAATTGGTAGCGTATTGTGCTTCCCCAGATCCGGGGGTTCAAACCCGGGCTGACAAGGTGTACTCAATTTTTCATCTTTTCAGTGAGTCGATAAATGAGTATCAAACTTGCGTGGGAACTAAACACAGGGAGTTTCATGTCAGACGGATCACCTGAGTGGAACATCTGCTCATGCACCTCAGCGTCCAAGTTGACAAAAAATGACATGGGCAAAGTGGGACTTGGACCTCCATCGGCTGATACGCCACTGTGTTTAGTTTATATCTATGTAATAATTCACGTTAATTTCAACTTATTAGATTTTTTAAAATTTGTAATGGTCAGACTTTTTTCAGGAATTCGCATAAATAAGTAATTGTTAGTAATCCGCCTAACGGGATATAATTGTAATCTCTCTAACTTTTTCAACAGTAACTTTAATAGTTCTGTAGAAAATTTCGCTTTTGAACATTTGTGAAGTATGGCAGATTGTTGGAAACGAAAGCGTAACGATTTTTATTCAGAAATTTTGATGATGTCAAAACTGTTGAATTTTAATGCTCTATACTGTGAAAATCTGCAGAAAGATGTAAAGGTATTTTCTTATCTACATGATATCGAAAAAGAACTCTTTGGAGTCAGGAATCAAAAGATTGTCAAACATCTAGTAGTCAATATTTTTAAATTTCCAAATAACTGGCGCGTACCCTTCTTCGATAAGAGTATTTTTAGTTGCTGAATAAAAAATGTTTAACTTCTGACTGGATATTTTTGTGTAGTTGATAATATTATAGAATTTCCAAAAGGTAAATGTAAAAAATGTGTACCTTTTTTGGATCCCAATATAACGAATAACCCCGAATAAAATGTTCGGTCCCGATTAATTTGTTAAATAGGGGCTAATTCGTTATGTCGTGTTTCGAGTCAACACCAAGTCATTTTATAAAAATGGTTTTTATTCAACGAGCCATTTCAGAATCTGATCTAAGAAAGAAGCAGACACGCGTTAAGTATAAGTGTCTGTGGTCACTTAGGCAGATATTCTCTTATCCTTTGAAGAGATATATTTGAAAGTTAAGCATGACATACGAGGTAATAAAAATTAATGGTCGGGAATAAAAGTTTTGTTTAGAGCCATCTGTTCTTCTAAAGAAATGGGTACTAAATTTAATACTTGAAGATGTAACTAAAAATAAAAGTTAAAAGTTGAATAGGGGATTTAATTTTAGGTCTAATTTATTTCTCCTTACATATGTATATACAGACTTTTGCATCATTTATTTTATTCATGTATTACACATACACATGTAAATTTTACGAGGGAGTGTTTAAAGTTTCTTTTAGGACATTAAAATCATTATTAAAAAAGAATGCTAAAAAATTGCAACGTGTATTTTAATGTATTTGTGAAAGCTATTGTATTAGTTTTGATGAAACAATGCATTTTATTAACATGTCCCAAAGTGGATTATTCTACAATGTTTCAATTATCTGAAGTCTGTGATATTGCATGACCCTTAATTTTGGTAGCCATTCCGTGGGATGTTGCTTTTTCCACCAATGATTTTGGAAAATCCAATGATTTGGATCGCGTAGAGTCAATACATGACTGAACATGTCTCTCGGGTCGGTCGTTTTCGGCCCTGACATGCTTTTCTGGACCAAAATCAGGGCTCTACAACATTGCATCACGAATGTTTCGTTTGTGACGAAATTCACAAAGAAAAATGGCTCATTTTGAAAAAAAAATCTATTCAATCCTAGTTTATCCTCTAAATTGTTTCGACGTCTTGATTTTCTATGAATAGTATCCTTGCAACCGAAGAATTTTTTCATTCATTTTTCAAAGAAATCAATTTTTTTCGTGCATATTCAGATAGATAATAGAAAATGTATCGTTTAACACAAGTGTAAGATTCGCCAGACTAAAAAAAAAAAACTATATAGGTGGCGCTGTCATCGGAATCTAGGGGGAAAAAAGGTACTAAATTTTATGTTAAATGCTAATTTTTAAAATGCTAAATTTTAAAATTTCAAAAGGAAGTACTTAAGTTTATATACTGTTTTGTTTATTCAGACATTTATGTAAAATAAGCTTATATACAATTTAAATTGAGAATTATATTGGAAAACAAAATCTGAATTACTAATATATAACTAATTTGTGTTAACAATCTTTAGGTAAATAATATCCTTACAAAAGAACTCGGTGTGTAAAAATCTTTAAATTTTGAATTTTAAAGGTGTATTGTATATTTGAGGAATAATGTGAACTGATAAGAAAAACTAAAATATGAATTTTAAAAAATTTCGACTCTTTCTTTTTGGAGCATGTACAGTCTGTATATTCAACAAATAGTTGTTTGTATAAGTACAAAACTATAAATAAATTATTTATTTCAATATATTTTAAAATAAAGTGTATATATATATATATATATATATATATATATAGCATCAGCATACTGTATGTAAATATACTCACACTGTGTATAAATTCTAAAACACTAAATGATAAAAAAAAACCATCCAAAAGGAATAATCCAGTTTGAATGAAAATTGATGGATGTGATGTGCATGTACAGAGGAAAAACAGATTAAAATTGCACTCGCTTATTTTACCCGAAACTTGGGATGGGATTTCTGACAACCTAGTATGATAACAAGCATGAAACTAATCCATGGAATGATTGTCGCGTGCTGAAATTGAAGCTGGCGGTTTCCATGGAAGGAAGTTGCCACTGCGTTGAAAATATATGAAAGGGAAATGTCACTTGAGGTAAAGTTTCCCAATGTTGTCAACAGACAGTGGTTCTGCACGTTTATCTTTGCCAGTTCTAAAGCTTAATTTCAAGTTGAAATCAGCTAAGTGTGTGTGTCTAGATGAGGGATACTAAAGAAAGTTGGATATTAAAGATTGAGACCACAATACCTGTAAACACAGCAGACTTCTTGGGATTATAACCAGTTCTGGGGGGACCCAAACGTCTCCTTTCTGTTTAGAGTTCTGAGTGAAATTCTAAAAAGGGGGTAAATAGATTATTTGAATCCATAATGAATGAAAGGCTATGCACACACCTAAAATAGGGTTCGAAAAGTATTAGGTCATTGCTCGAATCAAAAGAACAATAAATCAGTTTTTCCACACTGAATTCAGGAATCCAATTCAAAGCTTGAATAGCATATTTCTTAAATTTAAAAGATTATTAAATTAATGATAAATTAATATTAAGTGTGAAAAAGTAAGACTATATTAATAATATAAGGAATTTTATACCGTATTTATTTGAATCTTAGTCGCGCTATTTTTCCAGTGCTAATGCAAATGAAAACGGCTTAGAATCGAAGGCAGGCAAAAAAAAAATCGTTTGATGGGGGAGTTTTCAGCCCCTCAAAAGGAAAATTACAACTTTCCATTCTTGCATCGATGACTCCTCAAATTCTGCAGTTTATCTTCAGTCTATCCTGAATTTTGCTGTGTGTTCGTGAAAATATTTTGTACTCTCTTTCTTTTAACACCTAAACATCACAGATATAGGTAATGGCTTCAAGACACTCTGACGCAAGTATGAAAAGGAAGGCGATTTTAAATGCAGAAGGAAACGGAAACAAAGCAGCGGCCAGGAAATTTGATACGAATGAAGAGTCCGTGTGGGAAAAGGCACCGGTTCTCTCTCTCTCTCTACAGTCATCTGTGATAGGGGAATCATTTTCGGAATATGATACTGACGCTGGAGCCATTACAGGTTCACTGATGGATTTCAAAGTTGAAAAAATTAATTAATTATTCACTGCTTATTAGTTCTCATGAATTTTCTTTAAAAAATTGAAGTATTGGATATTGATGAACTTTTAACACAATTTTTATTTTTTCGTCAAAACATGTGAAGAATTTCGGGTGCGGCTTAAAATAGATGGCAATTTAGATTCGAATAAATACGGTACATTTTTTATTATAAATTTACTATAGAAATAACATATAAAAATAAACTCTAATAATATATGCATGTTTAAAAAACTATTATTTTTCTGAACTATAATCGTCATCTGTGTGGGATCAGATTTGGTGAGAAATAGTAACTATAGAAAAGAAAGTGTAATATATAAAGCAAGATATTTTACCGAGGAATTACAATAATGAAATTTTTTTCTTTTGAAATGTGTGCATGCAAAATGTTTGAATTAAGGCATTTTATGTTAATAATTTTATAATTTCCGTTTTTATTCCCATATCTTTTTGATACAAATATAATATTTCAATATTATGTGCGGGGGGGGGGGACTAAAATTTCTGTTATTGCAAAAAAGAAAATTTTTTTAAAACATTTTTCTTGAATTTACTCTCTAAAAATGGATCATTTGTAAAAATGTATGAGTTAAAAAATACGAAAATGCAATCATTTAAAAAAAACATAAAACTAATGTCTTAAAGGGGTATTTTAAGTTCATTTAAGCTTATTATAACTATTTTTTCAGAATTATAAACATTAAATTGGTTTATCTCAGTTTATGTTTTTTCGATGCATTAGTGCATCAAAATGCTACTCCTTCCACAATTACTTACTAATCACTTCCATTTTTTTTTCCTGCGTGTTATACATAATGCATGTAACAAAATTAGGGATCCATTTTGCTGTAAACTGAAAATTTTTATAAAAAAAAATTAAAATGTAGGAGGTAATGACTTTTTCGTTGAATTTTAACATGCATATCAACATTTTATTATATTTTTTCTCGAAAATTAAGTAATTGTAAAATTGATCTCTAAAGTTATTTAGAGCTTCCTAAAGAATGTTACAAAAAACTTCAGGTAAAAAATTAATAATTACAAAAAAAATAGGATTATTTTAAAATTTTCCAAATTTTCTTCAAAAAATTTAAATTTTTAAAATTGTGTGGATAATTTGTGAAAAATTTCATCTCGTATCATTTTTACATTTAATATTAATGCAGTCGATGTCATTAAGAATATGTAGTGGCATTTAATAGCATCATTTTTAAAGAAGTTCTATTGATCGAATGTGTCGCCCGTAACTTAACAAAATACTTTCTTTTCGTGTGTACTTGACTGCTAACGAACCGAACAAATAACAGTGTTTTCAATTCAAATAAGTATTCAGTTGATAAAATTCTTCGAGTGACTACTGAAGGGACTTTCTCGTTATCTTAATTTATTCGAATGCTTTTCGATTGAAGAACGTTCCTCCTGCTTGAGGACATCACCGAGAAGTTGGGAATAATTTCGTTTCGCCTCAGAAGAATTCGCCTCAGAATTGTTATTAGAAATTCTAAAAGTAAGAATTGACGACAATTTAACTGAATCGGTTTTAAATTATTCTGAAATTTATGTCTTGTATAAACAATAATATTCTCAAAGGAGCCAAGCTGCAAACAAGTTTATTTTTTATAGAATAAATAATTCAAATAAATTTCCAAAATTCGGTGCAATTTATCAATGTTTTGCTGTTTATATAATGATTCACGTTAATTTTCTCTTGAGTGTTTTTAATCCATAATGGTCATGAGCCCTCTAGGACTTCGTGTAAGGTCTAGTTTAACCTGTAACAGGAAATAACCCTAACCTTATGACACAAAAAAACGAAAAGTTAAGTGTTTTTTAAATCAGGTTCATGCAAGCTTGCATCCATCACTCATGTATCTGGACCCATCAAAAAAGCCTTTAACCGAAATCATGATTTTAATAGCTTCCGGTTGAGCATCTCTATAAATAGACATGATCTGCAGAGTGAATAAAGAATTCTCTTATGACTGTCTTACATGTGCGCATGTCTATGTCTGTGCGGTATCTTTCATATTACCGTTTCATCCATTTGTTTAATGTTTAAAAGACTCCTAATCATTTCTACAACAGTAACAAATTGGTTCCATCCAACAAAATACCTGAGCTATGACTGTATCATATCTGTCTGTTATGTATTTGTTTGAACACACACATTTTTTTATAAGTTTGCTTAGAAGATGATGATAAAAACTTTAAAGTATTAATCTAAGTTTTTTTTCTTTATGATACAAATTTACAAAATTTTACCACTTCATTTCATATGATACCTTTAGTCATCTCCTATGCTCCATTTCAATATAGATTTTATCTTCCATCCATATTTCCAGTCTCATTGAGATATTTCTATAAAAATAGTGTTACTTGCAATCGACTTTATTGGAACAAATATCAAATTCGTGAAAATTCCAAAATAAAGGTTGTAGATTGGAATAAAATATTGGAATAGATTATAAAAACATTACATGTATACATATTTTTAAACAATAACTGCAGTTCTTTTTTTATATAATTTTTTTAGATATTTAAATGCTTGTGATTATATTATACGATTTAGATTATAAATTTTACGAGGAAATAAATAGCTCCTATCTATACTGTTTATCATTTTTCCATTATTGAACAGAGTGTGGATTATTGGTGTTAAGCCGAAGTCTTGAAGAAAGTTTCGGTGTTCTTCACATAAGCACTGTCTCGGTTGTTTCAACCATCTTGATCTGTTTATTGCTATTGTTTTCCATCTATTTACGCCGATTATAAGATAATTATTGGTAATAAATTCAGAAGACATCTTTTCTTTTCTGAGTACTTCTGGAAATGGTTTACTATTTTTTTTTTACCAACTGTTGTTAACATTAATCATTTATTTACCTTTTTTTTAGCCTTTCATATTATTTTGGGAGGTTAATTTATTGTCTTTCTTCTTTGTTTCATGTTTTGAATAGGATGTCTGTTGAAATATTTCTTATGTAATATTTTTATAGATTTTTATTTTGAGTTATTTTTCCTCCTTGCTTCCTATTTTTTTAAAAAAAATCTTTTATCACATTACCCAATCTAGCATACGTTTGGGATGTACTGAATTAATGCATTTAAAACATCAAATTCGCACTGGAAACAAGTATTATATTCCCTTTTTTCTATGATATTTTCAATACATCACAGTCACATTTATTTGCAATATCTTAACATATTTAAATAAATAATTTGAAAAATGTGGCAGTATAATAAAAGTAATTATTAAGATTTAATATTATACTTGCTAAGCAGAATATAAAATTGCACTTTAGATGAGAATGAGAAATTTTTACTTTTTTGATCAAAATACAAATCGACACACCAATCAATCACAGCAAAACTACAAGGAAGTTGAGAAAAAATTTATATCCAAAGGTTTTCCAAATAGAAATGACTTATCTAATTATAAGGATTAGATTTTCTCTAAACTGATTATAAAAAGGGGCAGACTTCTTTGTAAAAGTATCTGTATTATAAAAAAGTGTCTACGCGATGTGATACTTTTTATGAGATTACAAATTTACCAAAGTTAAAAAAAATTAGCAACCGTTCAAAAAATATTAGAAAAATTTCACCATAGGAGTTAAAAAAGAAAATACATACAATCATTGAAATCAAAATTTGAAAACAAAAAAACATGATTTTAGCTATTTTTAGATACTGAACTATTTATACTTTTTTATTTTAATATAAATTATCACTGAAAGAGAATTAACGTGATTTGTATTTAGGAAGGTTCAATCATTTTTTCAATCAATGTAATTGGAGTAGCTAGTAATGTTTATCACACCCACTTTAAACACAACCAAAAATATCTGTTTTTTTTTTCATGAATATTGTACTTTCGTATCCTAGAGCAATCCATTTTCTTTCTTTTCCCTTCTCTAATTCTTTCTTTTTTACAAAACAAATACATTAACGATATATTTTTGAGAAACCTGGTGTCTCTTCTCAAAAAAGCCTCAGCTTTCACTGATTTATTCAAAAATTGCGAAAGATTTCGAATTTTGAAGAATTGGGAGGGAGTAAAGCATGAAATCGATTTCCATTCAACGTAAAACCAGGAGGTGCAATGGACATAGAATTTTTAATTAAGTCAGATATACTCTAAAATTTGAATAATTTTATCAATTTCGGTTAAAAAAGGAGATATATTACTGTTTAAACTAAGTTGATCCCATTATTTTGGAATGCACTTTGGCCCCACTCACTCACACAATTTAGATGTCTTAATTAACTAAAGTTGTACCATAAGTAGGGCTTTTTTCTCGGGAACCTGGTATTCCAGAAAATTGAAACATATTCATTTTTTTTTCGGGATTAAGGGACATAATTTTTGACTAAAAGGATTAATTAATATCTTAATTTTGGAAAAAAAACCTGATGGGCTGCAATTACTGCTGATTTTTCATGTTTACCAAATAAAAAGGTGATGAAACTGAAATAAAAAATAAAATTTTGGAACTTACGAATATCTTTATTTTTTTAAGAGTAACTGTTATTAATATCAATTAAAAAAACTACTTTTTGGTTTTTCAAAGCTTTGGTATATTTTCAGAGAATTCTGGGAATAAATGTTAAGTTCTCGGAAATACAGGGTAGGAGAAAAAGGTGAGTTATCAGAAACTCTAATGATTACTATACAACTTTTTAACATTGGACAAATAATATTTAAGAAATGTATTTACAGTATTGACTTTTCCATAATTCTTTTTAGTAATTGTTGATTGACGTTGCAAGCTACATGTGGCCTTACAATTCCCTAGAATTTCAACTAAAATGGTCGTGAGAAGTAACTGAGCTACTCAGTTGAAATTGAACTTGAACCTAAATACTTTATAGGTTAGGTAAGAAGCTGAGAGTGGCGAAACAGTTCGAGTGTACGCCATATGTTGTCTTTGTCATTTAAGCATAAAATACTGGTGTGCAGAACTTAAGCAACAAAATACATTCTAAGCAGATAGTCATAAAATTGCGGAAAAGGAATTATTGCGAGAGTATGATGAACACGCAATTCAGTAGAAAGGTGATGCGTATGCAATTGTCAGGAACAAAACGTCATAAGTGATGTAAATATAAGCAAAACGAGTAAGGTCGGCCCGTGCAGCTCAAGACTAGAATCAAAGGAAGAACGGAGGAGCAATTAAAAACATTCGCTGCGAGTGCATATGAATTCTTTCGGGAAACATGACTAGAAGAAATCGCCTGGATGACTTCACACATGGAAAAATCATCAGAAAGCTTGAGGAGGGACGTAGCCTTGACCAATGTAGCTGAAGAGTTCAGAATCAACATTAGTGTCGTTTAGTGAGCTTCAAACGCCTTCCAAAACATAGCTACAAGTGTTAAAAAGGTAGGCGGAGGTCGCCCTAAGAAATCAACTGCAGTGGATGAACGATATATCGTACTGCAAGCGAAAAGGGCCCGATACCAGTCAGCAAGCGCCATTACTCAGCAACTGTGTACACCAACAGAGCGTCAAGGGTTACTATGCTTTTGGCATCGTTTTTGAACAATATGTATGTATACAATATATATATATATATATATATATATATATATATATATATATACAGAGAGCGATAGAGATACACACACTGTTGTTTGTAAGAAATGGAACACCATGAAGGAATCATCAGAATTAAATGAAATTTGCAGCAAATATGAATTGTTATGTAAAATAGTAAAGTTTCAGAGCCACCGCGCATGCGTCGCGTGCGCAGCACCCTCTGAACTGATGCTGAAAGTGTATAAATAGAGGGCTGTAGTGGGACGTTGAAAACAGTTAATGATTATTTGTTAGTGGCGAACGTTTAGTGAGACCTAAGTATGCCTCCACGACGAAATAAGGAGAAATTCCAACAACTTACGGAGTTTAAACGGGGGAGGATTACCCGCCTTCAAGAAGGAGGATTTTCCTATCGCGCAATAGGTGCTCGTGTGCAGTCGAACAGTTCCACAGTGATGCGAGTTTGGAAGCAGTGGACCGATGAGCAGCGAACAATTCGAAAAACTGGCAGCGGACGACGGAAGGTGACGTCAGCGCGTGACGATTGACACCAGCTCCGCATGACGGTGAATGACAGTACAGCTTCCTCCAGGCAGTTAGCAGTACGTTGGTCTACTGCTACAGGTGTAGTAATATCGTCTTTGTCAATTCGTCAACGGCTGCTGCATCGTGGATTATGTGAAAGGGTGCCTTTTATACAGAATCCCCCTCACGGCAAACCACCGACGGCTGCGTCTGCAATGGGCTCATGAGCACAGAGCCTGGCAAGCCGATTGGCCTCAAGTTGTCTTTTCAGATGTATCACGCTTCAACTTCCGGGACCATAATGACCACATTCGTGTTAGACGTTATGTCAGTGAACGCTGCCTTCCAGAGTGCGTTATCGAACTACATAGTTGCCTAAACATAGAGTTATGGTTTGGAGTATAATTTCGTATCATGGACGATCCAATTGGTTACCATTTGAGGGTAACCTCAATAGCAACAGGTACGTCAGTGAATTGCTAATGCCTGAAGTTGTTCCCTTCCTTCAAGGCATCCCTGGAGCTATCTTTCAGCAGGATAATGCACGCCTACATGCTACAAAGACTGTTCCAGACTTCTGTTCAGCCCAACACATGAAACTTCTTCCTTGGCCTGCTTATTCGCCGGATATTTCGCTTATTGAGCACATGTGGGATTTGCTTGGTTGGTGTCTAGCTCATGATCTGCGTCCTACAGCTTCAAAAGACGAACTTTTGCTGTGTCTACAAGCAATATGGAATTCTCTTCCACAAGAGGACATTCAAAATCTGTTTGATTCCATGCGACGTCGTATAGCAGCACTTGTTGCAGCGCAAGCTGGCTACACCAAATATTAATTTCGGACACTTAAAATTGTTTGTTTTTTTGCATTGAAAATTTCGTCATTTATTTGTACAAATACAAGTCGTTTGGGCATTAAATTTCATTTAATTCTGATGATTTCTTCATGCTGTTGGATTTTTTACACACAGCAGTACACATATATATATATATATATATATCTATTTATGAAAATCCCGTGTAAAGATGTTTGTCCGCAATGAACTCCGAAACTACTCAACGGATCATAACATAATTTTATTGTATGTCATTTCATCCAACTTAAAATATAGGACATTTTTTCTCAATTTTTGACGTCATTATTTTTTTATTGCCAGAAAAGCGTAGAATCCGGGCAGCGGGAAAATTAGCAAAATGTCGGAATGCGTGTGTGTCTGAGGAAGCAGAATTTGTGCACGAAGGTGCAATAAAATTAATACCTGTTACATTTTGGAGCGTGGAATCCGAACTGGATTCCAATAATACCCGTAACTTTCCGGATAATGCCGGTCGACCTTATTTTAGACACACCCTGACAGGGCTTTACCGTAAAAGTCTTGGAGAGCGAAAACTTGGTCCCTGGCATATTTTGAGACTGGCAATCTGAATCCGATATCCGATATTAAAAATTGTCGCAACTTTGACGGATAATTCTGGACAACTGTCTATTACGTGGACTGTGACAGGAGCTTTCCTCAAAAGTCTTGGAGCGGGAAAAGTAATTTTCTAGTCCTTTTCAGGATGGTGAACGAGAATCCGAAATCGGATATTAGAAATTCCCGTAATTTTGCGGATAATGCTGGAGGATCCTAATGCCCTTTTCCAGCGACTGAACTTGCAGGCTCAGGAAAACCGAAAGTAGTCCCTGGTTGTGTATAGGGATAGGAAATTAGAATCTGAAATCAGATTTCAGAAACTTCCATAAATTTTCAGGATATTTCCGAAATTTGGTGGAATGGCTTCGCGTTCGAGTCCCGCTAATGAATTTTCATTCCCTCTATTGGCTGAATTTGCACGCTCTAGGGCACCGAAATTCAATCTCGTGTGTTTCGGAGCGGGGAAGGATTACCTGAAATTGGATTTTAGGAATTCCGGTAATTTTGCCGGACAATTGTAATATGCGCGGATTGCGGTGTCAGTTTAACTTGCAGACGTAGGGATGCAAAAAGTGGCCCCCTGATTTATTTTGAGAAGGCCTATCCAAATATTCAAACCAATGCGAGGAATTCCTATTACTATGTCAAATAATTCCGGACGACCGTATTTTAAGTGAACCATGGCAGGGGCTTACCTTAAAATTCTAGGAGAACTCATTCAAAATTTCATTTCAAGATAAGAACTTAACATTCGTTTAGAAAACAACACGAAAGAGACCAAATCATTATCTTCGGTTGAAAATTAGAAATTGGGCTTAGTAAAAGAGCCAAAGTAAAACATTCATAGTAAAATACCCGAAGTAAAATAGCCATAGTAAAATAGCCAAAGTGAAATATCCACAGTGAAATAGACGAAGTGAAATATCCACAGTGAAATAGCCAAAGGATACCAACTATCTTATAAGAATCTCAACAGTCTCATTTCCCGTAACATTGAAAGGTGGAGTTTCATTTTTCTTTTTTAGAGCTCTTTGATTCTTAAGAAAAGACACTTTTTCTCCAGATCTATCCATAGAATGAAATATAAATCAAAATTTAGTGGGTTTACTCACTTGGAAGCATCAAGAGAGCTATGCCCAGGGAACCCAACTCTTCAAACTGATTCCTCGGGTTTAGTCTTTTTTGAAAAAAAAATCTTATTTTATACTTTCTACAGTAGTATATTTTCATAGTACAAATAAAAGTTCAATTAACAGTTATGTATACATAATTACGAAATACAAATAGTATTTACTTGAATCTAAGATGCACCCCAAATTCTCAATAATTCTTCGCAAAAAATAAACAATACAGCAATTACAGGTTCCAAAATATTTTATTCCAATTACCCCATCCAACGTATTTTTTTAGTTCGATTCTAAGCCGCAACCGATTTTCAGCAGCTTTAATATTGGGAAAAAAGAGCGGCTTAGATTCGAATAAATACGGTACACACAAAGCTAAAAGTAATTTAAAAAACATATAGGGTAAGAGGAAAAATTACATCTTGCAAATACATCAAGAACAATAATGATCTCCAATACAAATGCACCATGGGAACTCAAAATTTTTTTTAAAAAGAGAGATTGTAAATATCTAAAAAATTTGTTTCAAAAAGCTCATTTTTTCAACTGACACCACCATTTCCAGTTGATACACTTTCATCTAGATTTTTCCTTTTTTTAATAAATGAACTTGTATCACAAGGAAGATGATTAATTTTTGAGCCCCCATCTTGAGATATAAAGGAAGACGAGTTTCACTTCTTATCGTGTATATATTTCCCAATAACTCCAAAAACAAAAATGTCCTAAGACTGGAAACTGCAAGTCAACCTAAAAAGAATTTTTTTATTTACTATTTTTGACAATTTTCAACTATATTAAATGTGTGTATATCTTTCAATAAAAACACTATTTTTCATCTAAGAACATCATTTTGCATTAATCCAGTAATTTTTTGCTGGTTTTGCAACAAAATCAGAAAGATTATTTAAAATATTTTGTTTAACACAATTTATCAAGTTTTCCATTCTACAGTTTTAATTTTTTTGCAACGACTCTACGTGTGGCACAAATTTATGAGCATGGATGTTTAAAATATCAAACTGGAATCAATAATTGGCATATCATTCAAGGAAAGAAAACTGATAGTGTTGAAACGGCGTGATAAAATTATTGCACGAGCTCAAACGCGCAACCCTCGTAGTTAAAAACAAATTGCACTTGATCCAAATCTCACCCACATTACAAGTCAATCCTTTGTAAGATATTTTATTCAAGAGGAAATTCCGTCGAGTGTAGGTAGCCCACTGCGCCAAATTATTCTGCTTCTAAATATTTTAGACTGAAACATATATTGACGATCCATCAGTGCGGTAATAGATGAGGACTCAAGGTTACAAGTGAAGAACACAAATGGTGGGTGTCCAAGTGAAACCAGATCAAAAATAAAATATGAATGTATAGGATGTCACGTTCAAATATTGATTTTGTTTCGCTCGAATCAGTTTTGAAAAATCGTTTTTCTGTAGATTGTTCATCTTGTATACTAGTTGAAAGAAAATTAAGGCATCATTTATAACATCAAAGGCTATTTTATTATAAAAGTACAAAGCTGTTGAGACATGAAAGATATTTTTCTTTCAAAACGTATGACCACAACTGATCTTAAAATTCCATTGCAAATTAAGTACTTTGCTCAAAATATATGTGGCACTATTATTTCTGAAAAGAAATCATTGTTCAGTGAATACGAACAAGCAAAGTTCAAATCAAAGAAAAAAAGATTTAACCACAAACGTATATTCATTTTTAAACTTTGTTTGAAACTATTAGAGGCAGGAGTTTCTTATACCAAACAATATTTTAATTTTCTTTCGATTTTAGAATTTAAAAATGCAACAAATTTTAATAAAAACCAGAAAATTTTATTTGTCAGATAAAGTAAGAGAGAAAAAGAAAAATATTAAATTTTTAAACTATAAACTGAACAATGCTCTGAATTGATTTTTCATTTGGAATTTTAGTTTTAATTTTTTACAGAGTTAACTTCTACATAGTACGGTACTTTTATAACACGATTTCGCCTAAGAACTAGAAATACATAAAGCTTAAGAGTAAATTCAACATTTTTGACAACATGGAATGAAATATAAGAATATATGTCATTATAAAATATTTTTAGCACAATATGTTTGTTATATCAGATTTGTTGAAAGAACTTTAAAATTTATTCGAATCAGAAATTCGTCAAGTACGAAGTAGTTTTTAAAACTGCTTCCTTTGTGCTTTGAAAACTATGTTTTCAGTTGCACTTAGTTCAACATTTTTTAGAAACACAGTATAATTAGATTTTCATCTTTGTGAATTAATTTAAATCCTTGAACTATGTCTGCGAATATTAAAAAAAGATCAAAATGCATTTCATTGAGCTAAAACAAAAATTACGCTTTAGAAAGCTTACTTCATATTAAAATTTAACCCAAATGATAAAAATTTATTTTAATAAATAAATATATTTATCGAAATAACAAAAATCTGATTTTGTGGGTTTTTTGAGAATTTTTGGGACCCAATCTCCAATTTTTGCAATTTGTCTTTGCTTCTTATAATACGGCTTGACGTAACATTGCTTTTTTGGAAAGTGATATAACCATACAATCAGACGTCTATTTAAATGTTATGTACATTTCTTTTGGAGTAATACGAAAATGTTTTCTAGTTTTTATTTGATCGTATGTATTGTTGGTTTTCTTAGATGTTGGATAGGATATATTTTATGGAAAGAACAAAAGCATTTTTAACTAATCAAAAATTGAAACAAGCACGATATTTTTAAAGCTATAGCTTATCCAAGATTCTTATCCTTAAAACGAAGATGCTTGTAAATAGAAAGAATATTAAAAAATTTTAAATTTTAAAAACTGAAATCTAGGATTTTCCTCTTGAAAATTAAACTTTGCTTAGGCATTGTATTCTAATGAAACACAAAGTACAGCTAATTTTAAATTTCAAGCCATGCAGCTTAAATAGCTTCACTTCAGTTTTTAAAATTTCCGCTTTGTCACTTGGAAGATTCTTCGAGAAATGTGTGAGAGGGTAGGAAGACGAGAGGGTAAATTAAAGAAGACAAACACATTTGGAGTGGTGGAGCTATAGCTTTTAGAGCATTTTCTTCCATCATCAAAGCATCTTTATCGTGTTGAACAATAGCATCTCAATTTATCCTGTCTAGTGCTCAAAAAATAACAATTTACTTTCTGTGGACAAAATGATAATTTAACTTGTAATAACTCTTCTTAAATTACAAAAAAAAAAAAAAAAAAAAAACATTTTTTGTATCTTATGTAAATTTTTTATCTTTACTCAACGAAAAGTGTTACAAAAAACTTAATTTATAGTTTTTTTTCTACGAGTCACTTTTATTTCAGCCACACTGACTAAATGCTCAAAAATTTATTTATATTTTCTTTCTCTGCAATGACGTTTATTGGAAAATACAAATAAAAGAGTATATTTCCCAAAATTTTGAAACTGATATTCCATTTATGGAACATTACCGTGTAAAAGTTTAAAATTTTTTATTTACCTATCCCATCGTGTGACAATAAAATAATGATATGGTTCGCTTACAAGCGATATAGTATTTATTCAAGCTACGAATCGATTTTTCTTTAAAATTTAATTCAAAAATATTTATTACCAAGCTCAAATTTTATTAGAATCCTGTTTCAAATTCAAATATTCGACATTTTTTGTGCCGTTTTCAGCTTGGAAAAAGGGCTATGGATTTGTAATGCGTATTGTGATCTAAAACAAAATTCTTAAACATAATAATCTTGAGGTTGTGTATTTTGATCTTAACAATTTGGACTCATGATTATGTTTTAAAGATGGAAAGTTTATTTGTGTGGGCCATCTTATTATTGAGTCTTCTTTAAGAAATTCTCTTGACAAAAACAGCAACGGTAGTTTAGAATGAAGGCTGATGTAGATACTTTGATGTTTCATTAAAAAAAAGAATCTATAACACTGTGTGTGACGGGAAAAAACCCCAGCACCAAGAAAGACTTTAGATAGATAAATGAAATTTGGTAGGCGTGTTTATACATCTGACAGATGGCATAGGTTGAAATTTCGTGCTTCGTTCTCAAGTGTGGCGCTCGTAGCGCCAATCAAAACTTACAAATCAGGGATGCTTCAAATGCTGCTGTAAAGTTCATGAGCGTTATTTGTTTGTGAAATTTGACGCATTGAGTTGATGTTATTCAAGAATGTCTTTAAAAAGGAGGAGAAACCATTTTTTCTACACTTCACCGAGTCTGAACGAGGTCGTGTGATAGAGTACGAAAAGGTAGATTTTTTCTTACGATATTGTACTAAGACTTGATCGGAATGTATCCACTGAGTATGATTAATGGGAGCAGTGGTCAAGGGATAGTACAGCTTCACGAAGACCGGGTTCCGGGTGGCCACGAGGCACTACTGAAAGGGACGATCACCGTATTCGTCGTAAGGCGATGGCGCATCCTACTGTGTCTACGGCTGAAATTTGAGCTGCAGTTGGTACCACAGTGACACAACGAATTGTTAGAAATCGATTACTTCAAAGACAGCTCCGAGCCAGGTGCCTTGTTGTCTGTATTCCACGTACTCCAAGCCATTGCCGTTTGTGACGCGAGTGGTATCAAGCTAAAGCTCATTGGAGAACGGAGTGGAGATCTGTTGTGCATTCTGACGAAAGCAGGTGCTGTCTTTGTGCCAGTGATGACCGTGTATTTCTCAGTAGGAGGCTCAAGTGAGTGAGTGAATATTGATGTCGCACTGTTAAGCTACACGAAGGCTTTTGGTGACAGAAGGAGGCCAAGGGGATTCCTGCAATCAAACTGTCTGCGGCCTTGACACACTGGACCTACACTTGGAGTCATGGTCTGATGATGAGCGTTTTCTTATAACAGGGCAGAAGCTCTTTCGTGGTTATCCCAGAAACACTGACTGCAAATTTGTACGTCAGTCTGGTAATTCACCCTATAGCACTGTCATTCATGAGCAGCATTCCAGAGCGAGTTTTACAACTGGATAACGCTCACCCTCACACTGCTATTATAACGCAACTTGCTCTAGAGAGATTTGATATGTTACCTTGGCCTACGAAATGACCAGATTTGTCTCCAATTGAGCACGTATGGGATATCATCGGACGTCAATTTCAGTATCATCCACAGCCAGCGCTGACTGCCCCTGTATTGACACAACAAGAATGGAACTCCGTACCACAAATTGGCATTCATCATCTGTATGACACAATGTACGCACACTTGCAGGCTTGCATTCAAATTTCTGGAGGTTGGCTGTTGGCTGTTGATACAAATGTGAAATACAGGCTGTTGATGTATGTATTTCACATTTGAAATGCATTTTCTTGAGCTTAACTTAACCTGTGATCTTGAAAATTTAATCAATTAAACATGTTAACTAGACAATTGTTGTCCAAATTTCATTACTCTATAATAGTTTTTTCTTGGTGTTGGGATTTGTTTTCCCGTCAGTGTATTTAAGGAGTCATTATTTGCGGTAATTTATGGTTGAAATTATGCCCATGATTACGTGAGGGAGTGAATATTTATGTCCCGCTGTTTTAGCTACACGGGGGCTTTTGGCGACGCGGACCTCGTAATTTTGAACCATGGTCAAGTGACGAGGACGTTACCTAAGCTATCACCCCTTCTCCTAACTACCACACCAACGGGAGGACGTTTGAGCTCTCGACAGATTTAACTTGCATCGCTTCCGTACACGGCGGGTCTTTAGTGGTACTGGGCTCGAACTAATGACGTGTCAGCCACGATTCGATACCTTGACCACTAGGCTACCGCGGCAAACCCATGATTACTTGATATAGCACAATTGCTTTCGTAATATTTCGTATATAAATATTTGGAACACTTGTTAGAAAAAAATTTTCGAGTATTTTATCTAAGACTTTTTCTTAAGAACTTGCATTGTTCTTGCAAATGCATTTAATTAATCGTGTGGAGGTCATTTACAGGTTCATTTAATACTCCATTTTTTTGTCGAAATGAGCAAAAATTGTTCTTTAGAAAACTAAAACTGTTATAAGTTGCGTTAATTATTTTCCTTTCTGGCATCTTTAAGCGGTTCTTTTAATGACCGTTTTATAAACTTTTCAATGGATTATTTCCTTTGTTTGTGTTTATCATCCTTCTTTAAATGAAAAGTTGTCATGTTTCTTTTTCTTTGATTTTCTAAGTCAACTCTGAAGAACTATTGAAGTGTTCGCAGACATTTGACTTCATTTGAAAGGAAGAAATCATCTGAAATTGATTTCGGAATGAAGAGTGTAGCGCAGTTTTATTTTTGACGATCTCTTTGAAAATCAATTTATTTAGGGAACAACATTGACGCTGAATAAATGCTAAAAATCACATATTAATGTTCGTACCTTATTCCGATGTATTTACTTGAGTTCGTGTAATTTAATTTGTTTTATTAATAATTAAATCACTTGAGTAATTAAGGGATTGTATTTTGTTTTATGCCATAATATGATCAGTATGTTCTTTGATGTGTTGTTTTATTTACTGAAATTAAGTAACTTGTAAATGAAGAATACAAATTTAAACGAGTTTTTTTTGTTGCTACATCTAGATTGATTCCATGATTTCCAAAATGGCCTTAAAATTAATATCTAAATTAATGATATAAATTCTTGGAATTTTAGAGTTAAACACGAAGTAGAAGAATCCTAGTTTAAAACTTGGGATGACGAGGACGAGATACCCGAGTTGGTTCTTCATCTAGCGGGAGATGAACGGATAACGGGTTTTTATTCAGTCAAGACTCAGGTCGATGATTAGTATATGATGACCAAAATATAAACGATGCGAATGTTCCAAAGTAACGAAGTGAATGAGTGACTAATGTATAAGACAGTCCTTGATCGACAACGCATTTTAAATATAGTAATGTTTAATAAGACACACACAAACTCGCGTGCCTTACATTCTACAAATCACAAGTTACACACTATCAAAACTTACATTTCAGATACTGAGGGGGTGCACAGCAGCTCTTTAGCAAGACCAATATTTCGGCACAAATGCATTAGGATTCATTTGACGCCTCATTTTATTATTCAAACCAGTAGAAACGTAAGCTAAATATTTTTATTGGTATATTCTTAACTTTTACTTTGATTTTAAATAAATTTTTCAAGCTTGTATTTTAAAATTTAAAAGTAAACGTCATATTGTGGTTTCCATTACTTAAATTCCCTTTCATAGAACTAACGAAAAAAATAATTCAGCTCATTTTTAATGTAGCTATAAGATCGAGTAATAAATGCACTGTTGTCATCTTTTGATATTTTTTCTTAATTAAAAAGATTTACTTTTAATAAACTGGACTTAATAAAGTAAAAAAGCAAAAACAGTTTCTGTCTTCATTATAAAAAGAAAACAGGAAATTTTCGTTTTCTCATGAAATTAATATAAAAAAAGTATAGTAATTGTAGATGAATAATGTAACGATTTTTTTCCCTGCAAAATAAAATTCCTGGAAAATGTTATAATTTTATTTTTTTTTCTTAATTGTATCTAGTAATAAACTTTATACGTAAAGTTAAACTTAAAGCAGGAATGCACATTTAATCCTTAGAGTTCTTCCTTATGGAATATTTTTCTTTAAAAAAGAAACATGCTTGATGAAAAGTTCCTTAGGGAAATTATTCACTTGGTATTGCCATAAAGCGTGATAATAACATGACCTTTTACTTGAAAAACCTATTGAGTGATGAAAATTGGAAAATGGGATTCACATCAGCACTTTCCAATTCTTGGAAAAACCACCGTGTATGTGTCTTTTTTCTCCTAAGAAAAATTCTTATCTTTCTATCGCAGTTTTTAAAGACCTTAATTAACTCACTACTCAACGCCTTTTGGATCAAAGTTTTTTTTTTTTTAAAGAAACTTAATCAGTTTTGTTAAAGTAAAAGAGTTTGCAAAAAAGAAGATTCCTCCCTCCCAGCTTTAATACCCCCCGCTATAATTGTTGTCGGATCAAAGTTTGATACTTTAACACTGTTTTAAGCTCATCGTACTTAATGAGTAGAAAATTGATTGATAAAAAATAGAATTATGCTTTTTTTAGCAAAAAGTATTGAAATTTATTTTTGAAAAATAAAATGCGAATTCACTCCGTTGAATTTTGAAAGCAAAAAGTTCAATTGCTCTTCAAGTATAATGAGCTTGCCCATGTACAGTATTCAGACTATTTATCTGAAAAATTGTGTATCAAAATATTTTTTCCTCTCAGAATTTTGCATTTTCTAAATTTTTAAAATGCCACTAAAAATGAAATGAGAGTGATCCAAAGGGAGAAAATGTAATAATTCGTATAAAATATAAATTTATTGTAAAAAGTGAGAAAAAGTTCACTTCACAATAATAATATAATAATAAAACAAAAGAATTGGAAAAGATCCTTCTCACGTATATGATAAGAAATCAAATGGTTTCTTCATTGCATGAAATAAATATCAGCATTGAATAAATATTAAGTAAAAATTAAGATCTGTGAGAAAGATGATAATGCTATAAATATCTAAATTTTTTATGTTAATTAGTTTGAAAACTTTCCCTTCTTCCTGGAAGGTGAAGAGAGGTGGGAGGACCCTGACCACTCTCCGTCAGTGAGGGAAAAAACCTCATCTTTAAGTCAGTGAGAAAAAAAAACCTCATTATATTTCGGCAAACATTCTTATTCAAAAAATTATTTGTATTGACCTGCTTCTTTTGCGAGTTTAACTGAAACTTTTTTTACAAAATATTTTATACCTAATTTTTTGATAGCTTTTAAGAAATTTTAACTGACAACAAATCAGTTTCAATAAAATTAAAATCATTTTAACGTATTAGATAGCATTTCGCCTTGCTTAATTTTCAATATTAATGCTCAAATTTTAATAAATTAAAAAATATATATAAGTTTTTAAAAATTAAAAAAAAATTATGAAATAAAATTTTAGAAAGTTTGGTATAATGCAGTAATTTTAAGTTGTGTATTTCAGAAAAAAATTAACTTTATCAAAGCAAAATCAAAGGACTATTTTATTATTGACCTATACCAAAGAAAATCTTCGAATGCGAAAATCAGTATGGGATGAATTTCCCGAAGATGCCCTGTTTCTCAAGTTTAATGACGTCAAAAAGTCACGTGGAAATCCGAAATAACCAAACCTATGTAGAAGAATAGTAATCTTGTCACGTGAAAGCAATCATCACGTGTTTTTAACAACAATGACGATTTTAATCATGAGTTGAACCATTTGAATCTGACCGAAAGCTTTTATTACATGTATCTCTTGTTACTTTTTTCTGTTTGCAGTGACTGAAAAGTCATTACCTATCTGATTCTGAGTTCAAAATTTCAAACATTTAGAGCAGGATAGTTTCGAAAATGCCCAAAATTATTTATTTTAAGGGTGTATACTACCTTGCATAAAAACTTCAGCCCTTTCATTATTGATTTTTTTTTTTTAAAAAAAGACGTTAACAGATTTTTTTTTCTTTTTTTCATTTCAACATCTTAGTTATTACATAAGAGTACTTTTTAGTTAATAGATTATAACAGGCAGCAATAAAAAAGTTTTTAGAGGGGAAATAAATTCTTGGTTGCTATTTCGATCAAGTCCGTCTTTTAGAAGGCCTTTGGTAAAAAGAACAACCATGTATCCCTTTATATAGGTTATGGTAAAAATTATTTCAGAAGTTATAACATGGAATATATTCGAAGACATAAAGTTGAAAATATATTAAAAAATGAAAAAGTAGAGAATATATTATTTCAAATATATATATATATTTTTAAGCTAGAACACTGAAAAGTAGGGTTTTTGCTTTAGTTAAAATTCTAGAGGTCGAAATACAAATCGTAAAATCTTGATTTGCTAATTTTATAGAAATATTTTAAAGAATTTTAATCCTATTCAAATAATATAATTTAATTTTTAATGAGTTGTTAAAAATTGTATTATTTTTAGTGTCTATTTCTTTCGTGATTTTAGTTTTGACTGACAATTTTTAATTAAAATCTTGGGTTGTTTGGAAAGTTGGTATCGATTATGAAGGAAAAGTTAAGCGCAGTATATTAAAATTTAGGTATACATTTATTAAATTATTTAGATGCCACACTGTTCCATAATCTTCTTTCAGGAAACTCAGCAGTTTTTTTTTAGAGAAAACTTTTCTAAAAGTTTTTTTTATCTCAATCAAATATTTGAAGTATTTTGCTTTAAAGAAATTTGTTGATGATCGAAACAGGGAAGAATCTAAGAATGTAAGGTTTGGTGACTGTGGTGGATGAGTCCCATCCAAGCCCTAAGAATTTGTATGGAGTTATCAGACACGCATTCTCCTCATTCACCTTTGGATTCGTTCTTTCTAGCCTTTTTTGCACAACTGCTGTCTTTAGGTTCGTCAAACTGAAATGATACTTTTTCAGAATTTATTGTCTCGTTGTTTCTCACCATATGCAGGATTTCTTTTCAATTCCATCAACCACAGAGTACGACTTTCTTCGAATGAATCTGGGGGGGGGGGGGCTAATGGTAGTTCATTCAGCTTTCTGTAAAACATGTTTACTTAATATTATTATCAATTTATTTTACCCCTCTTCACCACTTATTTCAAAACTGGTGTCTCTTCTTTGCATTAATAGAACGTGTTGCGACCCATGAGACACATTAAATTGTGTAGAATACATCATACCCCAGTTAATGTAATAAAACTTAACAAAGTGCTCGTGGATAGGACGAATTTTAATGTTTTTAATATTATTCAATATTTTAATTTGATCTTCCACTGTTGTGGGAAGCCTTTTCAACGTTCTTGATCTTCAAGGTGGATACCACAAACATTAAATTTTGCTTCATCATAATTCTTTCAGCTAAAGCATCTTCAACTGCACATGTTACGATTTCTATACGTTTACTTTATTTAATAATAACGTTAATTATAAAAAATCACATACGCGCGTAGTCAGAATAATTTTACCTTGAGCAGGCTTACAATTAATTACTATCGAGTCATGTAGATGGTGCTATAGTTAAATTGAGAATCAGATAGTATCACTTAGAAGATGAAGTGAATACAGTTGACATACATTCTTATACTTTAAAATTTAAATTATTATTCTAGTAATTAAAAAATTTGGGTAAGTTAAGTTCTTATTTTTGGTTTATTGTTTGTTTCAAAATGTAAAATTGTACATTATTACAATAGTCATTCATTTCATTTTATAGAATATAAATTGCTAGTACAGTTTTATCCACTGGGTGTTTGGGGAGTGCACCAAAGGGCCCGGGTCCGGAAGGGCCCCGATAAGATAGAATTAAATTTCGATTCGCCAGTGCCAAAGCAACCCATAGATCTTTTGGGCCCAGGGCTCGAAATGAGCTTAAACTGGCACTGTAAATAGTCCTCTCGCATACACGTGCTATTATTAGGCTTAACTTCATTTTCTTTCTAAGTTTTTTTTTTTCATTTTGTTCAGCTATTATGTCGATATTTTCTGCTGGACGGGGAAGGTTAGGATCCTCTAAAGCAAGCTTAACCCTATTTCATTGTATTCAGTAACAGCTTTAGAAAACATAATAGTTCTCCATTTTAGTCTATTAACTTTTTTATGTCTACTTATATTTTAGCGTGTTTTGATAGGTTTTTTTTAAAATTCTTCAATTTCATTCATTCTTCGCTTTAACGGAATTACAATTCGTCTTATACTATTTGATTTTATTATACTATATATATATATGTAGAGAGAGAGAAAGAATGAGAGAGAGATAACGGCCAGATTAAGTTACATATACATTTATTAAGGGCAATTATTTACAAGGGTGGGTTGGAAGTCAGTAAAAAGTAAATAAATCATCATTAAAAGTAACTTGTTGGGTTTCACGAAGCGCCTGTATTGTCCTCGTCGTCACTTCACTCCTTCGTCTTCTGTCCCGACTCCTGCGCTATCGTCTCCTTTCCTGCAGTTTCCCAATCTGTAGCTCTATTGGTTGATGGTTCCGTCATGGTATTACGTCAGCCGGGAATCTACAGAGGATACGACTACGTGAAACTTGATACCGTAAGAAATTCACGAGTTCAGCCAACTGCTTCATCGGCTGCCATCCAGGCATAGGTAGCACCTTCACTAAGGGCCCTTGTGTCTTCTCGAGCCATACGAAGGCACCTGACTGAAGGACATTTGGGATCGGGCGCCCATTACGTGTGCTGCCCTTGACGCCCACCCATTGGCACCCCCGTTTGGAGTGGTGCAGCGGAATGGAACCAGGTCTTCCTTAGCGATGAATGCAGATTCAATCTCAGCAGTGATGACAATCGTGTTCGTGTGTGGAGACCCCGTGGTGAACGCCTCAATCCTGCCTTTGCTTTACAGCGACACACCGCTCCCACAGCTGGTGTGATGGTATGGCGTGCCATTGCTTACAATACACGGTCACTCCTAGTATTGATCCGTGGCACCATGACAGCCCAGCGGTATGTCCAGGACATCCTGCAACTACATGTGTTGCCGCTCATGCAACGGCTCCCAGAAGCCATTTTTCAACAAGGCAATGCTCCGCCTCACACGGCAAGGGTGTCACAAGATTGTCTCCGTACTGTTACTATCCTTTCTCTGCGTGCCCGATCCCCAGACTTGTCTCCAATCGAGCATATCTGGGATCATTTGGGATGGCGAGTTGGGCATCCCACGAGTTTGAACGAACTAGTGGCAAGGTTACAGCAAATATGGAACGAAATGTCTCAAGACATATAAGACTCGTCTAATCATTTACTTACATCAAAGTAGTCATTACGTATGTAAAATTTCGTTTCATTTTGACGACTCCTTCTTGGTGCGCTAATTTTTTTGTCCACGAGCGTTTATATATAAGAAAAATTTCATGTTCCACCGAAATATGATAAAACATGTTCAACTGAACTTCACACACTACTATGAAGAACAACGATTTGTTGACACGATGTGGTTCCCACAAGCGGCTATATTTCTTAGAAGTGGTCGCAAGGGGACCTAAATGATCTAGATAAAATGTAATGATTGGTATAAATCCCACTTTTTTTTCCTATCGGGTGAAGAATGCCCTCTTGTTTACAACGCTTACGGTGTGTGAGAATGTATGTAACACAGTTTTGAATGCATTTTCTACTTTGTCTTTAGTCGTGGGATGTCTTTACTAACTAAGTCATGTGTGCGTGGAAGAAAAAAATGACCGCGTTCATGAGCAGTTTTAATAGCGTTAGCCTGGATTTTGTCAGGTACCTCAAATGAATCTTTGACATTAACGGTTTTATACAAAAGTCTATTCCTTACGTTATAGTTGACACGTGGTGTTGTTTCGAGAAGCGTCTTTATGGCTGTTATCTGGTAATCCGCTTGTTTTGCTTTGAGAAATTGAAGGTGAACACTATTTTGAAATAGCATGCAATGTGGAGGTCGACTGAGGGCATCCACATGAGTCATCTTTGGGTCTGTACAGTGTTCTATTATATAGTTAAATTCTTTAAGGTAGAGTGCCCATCTTGCTTCAATATGACGAGGGCGTCACAGTCAGTAATAATTTTGAGTATGGTTTCAAGAACATAGTTGCGAAACTTTTCAAGCGCTTCGAACACTGCAAGGACTTCTAGTTCAAAACTGGTGTACTTTCTTTCATGGTCTGATGGCTTTTTGGACATGTAGAATACAGGGGGGGGGGGGTGAAACTGGTTGTCATATATAGATTCTTGATATAGAGGATTCTCATATATAGATTCCCCAAACTGTCAATTGACACGTCAGGGAGAATCTCAGCCGAATCGTACTGTCACCTGCCTGATGCTCAAAGCTACCGCTGACGACAGGTTTACAATCTAGCTCGATGCCATGAGGAATTTCGTGGGCCTTAATCTTGACTACATCATATATGTGGCAACAGCAACAACAACATTCCATTATTAGAAGGATGGATAATTTTCTGAGGACACGCATTAGATTTACGGCCAAAATTGGACGTTATGGCCAAATTACGGCCAAAATGGAACACGATATTTATCGGGACAAATTTAGAAATGTCACCGGATCCCAAACAAGTTACTTGATTTGTATCTCTAAAATTTTTATTTTCAAATTTTGGATTGGGTTTTGATATATTAAATTTCAGGTTTCTATCATATTGTTGGTTATGGAATGTACTTTCAGCATCACGATGGTGGTTACTGAAATTTGAATTACGCTAAGTATCCTAAACGAATCAGAACAAATTTTACATTTATTTTGAAATATTTTTTCGTAAATTCCTAAGCTACTTTAAATTCTTGAATTGTCGAACATCCGTATAATATTAACTTATTTGACGGAGAATCGGGAATACCATTTTTATACAGTAATCAGTAATTGAAATTTTGTCAAGAAATCCCTGACTACGATTTGCTAATTCTCGAATAGCGACTAAATATTGAAATACCATTTCGTTAGGCCAGATTTTTCTATTTCGTAATTCCCTATGTAAATGAGCTTGGTTTTTTTCTCCAAATTCCTGAATAAGTATCGTTTTCATCAAATTGTAAGAGTTTATACCGTGCTGAGACTGAATAAATAATTTAGCAGTTCCTGTCAGAAGCCGTTTTACAAAAATAATTTATTTTTTTGTTCTGTTATAGAGCAATATGCTAAATTTTCCTCAAAAAAAAAAAAAAAAAAAAATGCTCCATCCTGTATGAGTCATCTGTACTAAAAGAAGGAAGAGTTAGTAGTAAGTCCTTTCCAAAAGTATTGATGGGGGGGAAGTCAGCACTTGTGCTGAAGGCGCCAGTCCGTTTCCTGTCAGTAGAAAGGGAAGGGAAGCAATGGAATTTTCTGCTATCTGAGGGGGGGGGGGGAATCCTCTACATCATATACACTGATGAAATAAACTAAGAGAATTCACATATTCTATCGAATTGCATGAAAAAAACTCAACTGAATAAAAACTAATGTTTCTAGAAAAAATGCAATTTTTGTACGGCAAATATGAAAGTGTATACGTGTGTGTAGGTGGAACCAGTAGAAAAACAAGCTTTAGAAGCGGGTGTAAGTTAAGACGTATTTCGTTCACCAGCACACCTCGGCAAATTTCTTGGTGTTATTTTCAAGCAATCGGTTCAATTTAAATTGTAACAGTAAAAATGAGTAACCACCAGCGTTTAGATGATGAAACAAAAAAAAATTGGCAGTTATAGAGACTGCCGATAGAAGTGAAAACTTAGAACTTTTAGCATTAAAATTTGAAATTTCATAATGTTTGAATTAAAATTATCAACATCAGTCTGGTTTTCACATCTATTGACACTCCGAGCAACAACTAAATGCATGTTTATATGGTTTTATATTGTTAAAATATATTACGGGCTGTACAAAAGATCATGACAAAATCGAAATACAATTCAATTGAAACAACAATTAATATACAATCATATATTATTTATGGATAGTAATTGTATTTACTTAAATTTCAATGTACTTGATTTTTAACATTATTTTAATTACTTGCATCATTGTCATCATTAATTTCAACAATACTTAGACTTTTTGTACTTTGAATTATTTCATTTTGTTCTAAAAAAGATACAATAGGCTTATGGTAACTAAGGTAAGAAAGGAAAATGTTTGATTCAAATTTATCTAAGTATCGCGTGTGTGAAAACCGCATCGATCGTCGTTTTATATTTTGTAGTACTGAGTTTTCGATCATTGGACATATTTAAATTAAGTGCTTCATTTAGAAATTCAATTAGTGGTAGATTTTTATTATCTGCAAAGTTAATATTGAAATCTCCACTTAAAATCATCGGTGCATTATCATATTTTTCGCCAAATCTTTTATCGAGTATTTCGGAACCTTCTTTTATATAAATCATCAAATTTTCGAATAAAAATTGTTGTATCTGCCTCATAGATTTTCCAGGCGAAATATAAACGGGAACCATTAATATGTATTGCCCATTCTCGGAATCGTAACGAGCAACGCATATTTCGCCTGTATCAGAAACAGCAACACCAATGCTTCTAGTTAATTTAGTATGCATGTCAATATGTGAAGTAATGAAGTGTGACGTATCTTGAGTATTGTGATAAATAGCTACGCCTGCTGCTGGAACTTCGGGTCTTTCATAACTTACAACATAGTTGAAATTCGGAATATCAAGTGTTCTTCGTTTTTCATACGAATTTCTGACAAAAGCAGAACATTTGACTTTTTTACGATAGCATCATTTTATAGGTCAGCTCCATGCGCATGCAAACTTTGACAATTGAATGAAAATATCGATAATCCTTTCTTGTTGGAGATGAATTCTGGAAAAGTTTTGGTGACTGTTCGTAGTGTATTGTTTTGTAACCCTTTCAATTCTAACGTTAGATCCTCTCGATGACTTGTTGATCTTTTATGATGTTTATCTGTTTCTGAAGCATTTAGAGGTGTTCCTGTTCTACCAATCCAAAATTTCCAGCTGCTGCTAATATTTTCTTGAGTAACCAAAAATAAACCTTGAATCCTCGTTACTCTAGCTAAAGGTACGTAAACTAATTCTCTAGGATGTTTGCGATCATATTCGTAGACAATAGCATCATAAGTACCTCCCTGTGATTTGTGAATAGTCATTGCCAAAGCAGAAATTAGGGGAAAATGTTAAGGATCTAAGCAAATATGAAAAACGGATATTCAAAATAACCCTAATTCCCTGACAATATTTTTTCGTAAATATCTAATAATAAAATCGAATGATATAAAATTATAGATAATCACATTTTGCAAAAAGTAGAAGAGCATATATTTTATTTTTGACAATTTAAATTAATAAATAATTATTTCGAAGTATTAAATTTTTAAATAAAATAAAATATTTAATGAAATTAAAGTCGGAACCATTTTCATTAGTTTTCAAACTAAAGATTTTAATGATATAAGGTAATAAACTATAATTTTGCATTTTTAACCATATTTTAAACTTCAACATATTAATCTTGAATTATTATTAGATTTTATAAAAATTTTAATTTCAAAAACGACGATAAAATTATGATTGGAAAACTAGATGTCTGTTTTATCACGGTAGTAAGAAAACTTCTAAACCAATGTGAAATAATAATCAGGATTGCGTGATGCATTGCAGAGGTTAAATATTAGAAAATAAATAATACAAAATTTTCAAACGCCAGAATAAATACGAAGATTTAAAATAATTTTAAATAATATAAAATTTTCAAACGCCAAAATAAATGCGAGTATTAAAATAGTTTTCTGTTATTTTTTATCTTAAAAATATTAATATATTTATTTAGTACTCACTATTGTACTGCGCAATGATTCTTCAATTAAACGATTCAAAAAATAATCAAACAAAAACACTATTTCAACAATGCACAGTATATACATATTGAACTTTTCACTAAATCCATTCAATTTCACTTATAAGATATACACAGCACTATACGGCAGCTGTATAGCTATAGATATACTGCTATAAGCATGTCGGTGACGCGAACGCACGAGATTTCACCCATCCAAAAAGTGTCTAAAGCGAACAGCACACTGCACATGCACCAGTCAGAGCATGTCGGTGACGCGAACTCATAAGATTTTCCCCTACCAAAAAGTGCTCAACGCCGCTAAAGAAGTTTTCACTTTAATAAGGTGGTGAATTATGGGGAGGCTAGAAGCAAGGCAATGTCAACTCCAGATTTGTATAGAATTCAGTTTAACACCCAGTGTCATGTGTAACTTATGGAAACAGTTCCAGGATACTGGATCTATCGAGAGATAGCCTCGGTAAGGTCGTCCAAGAGCCACGACCGCCCAAGACGATCGCCATTTGTTGATTATAGCAAGGCGTAACATAGGGTCTATTCTCAGCTCTCTCGTTACTTGTATGTAGCCACAGGAACCCGACTATCATGGGTAACTGTTTCAAAAAGACTTCAAGAGAGATGGTTGTTTGTCAGAAGACCAGCTGTTTGCGTCCCGCTCACATCTACGAACAGCAGAGTCCCCTTAGCATGGTGCAGACAGCATAGAGATTGGTGTATAAATCAATGGGTGACCGTTCTGTTCACCAATGAGACCCGTTTCAGCCTAAACCCCGATTCTCACTGTACGTACAAATGGAGATAACCAGGGAACCGCTACCTACCCTCCAATGTCAGTGAAATCGACAATTATGACAGGCATCATGTGGGTGACCGTACATGTCTTTGAAAGAGGCTCTGTGACTGGTGTGAGGTATAGGGATGAGGTCTTGGAGCCCACCTTATCAGGAGTGCATGTGGGCCCATAGTGGAACGTGGTCTGTTGTCCTTCTCGATCACGATTTAAAATGACGAAGTTCGTAGCTAACACGTAGCTTTCAAATGCAACGTTAAGAAAAAGTTAATCAATCAATGGCTACTTTGGAGATGTTAAACTCTCGTTTTGTGTGAGTTTCAAGCACATCAAAATTATTTTAAAATAAGAACAGTTATTAACATGTATTTTTGTTGTGTAGATAACTAGAAAATCTCTTTCTACGACTGACATTTCAGTTTTACATAGAAATTTGCTTGCTTAGGTTTTAAACAGAACTTTGATATACAATAAAAACATGCATAAAAGCAACAAGAATTTTTAAGACCACTTCAAAAATTATTGCTCATCCACTCACATAAAATTCAAGTAAATTCTTTTCCTCCTTTTTTTTAGAGATGGGTCGTATAAAGGATACACTTTGCTCAATCAGCCTTTCTTGGAAGGATAAATCATCTGTATAAGCTCCAATCTTGTGGAAAAATCCCTCTTTAGAAAAGTTTTGAGCTCCGTCAATCATTCGGAGGGATAATGGAATTTTTGCTCGCAGTATATTAATCTTGAATTGACAATTGTGGTATTTGGGGGATGGATTTTATAATAACAATCAGATTAAGGACTCTTAGAAGTGGCTAAATGGAAAAAGAAATTATTTTTGACTTATGAAAAAACAACTTTTTAGTTTTCATAATCAGTTGAATTGTGTTTACAAGTAAGATTATTACACAAGAGTCATTCGTTCATAGAACTCAGTGGAAAGTAAAAATAGCATTTTGCTCGTATTAAATAAACACCACTCTATGCGAATAATCTCTGATATATGTTTTAAAAAGCTAATAGCTGAATGTAGCTAAAATGGGTGAATGATTTTTCGAAGTTTTGAAATTTCAAGAAATGTATATAGTAATTGGACTCAGCTTTTATTGTACAAAAACAAGAAATAATATAAATTTTTGTTTAAAAGTAAAAATATGTAAATCATCTTAAGTAATATTTGCATATAAAATAACATAGTTTGCGTAAAACATTTTTAAGCCTTCTTTCTTGCAATTTAATCAAAATATATTTATTCAGCAGTTTTCTGATCAGTCAAATTTTCAAGACGTTTGATGCACCACTTCTTCTTTGCACACTTTCATGTATTACCTTCTTCCAAGATTATTCTTTACTACAAAGATATATAAGTGTCAAAAATATAACCATGGTTTTCACATAAAATGTGTTTTGTATTTAATCAAGCTATTAACAAAAGAGATTAATGAAATATATTACGAAGGGCAAATTATTAAACTTTATTTAAAGTATAATAATTTAGTATTAGCGTTTTTTTTTCTGAAATAAATTTTGAGAATTAAAAATTATAAGATATGCTCTGATTAAATGTTTGAAACAAAGAAGCAAAATGAATGAAGTGATATAAAAATTGGGATATTTTGTAAGAAAGGATGATTGGGGTTTTTTTAATGATATTACTTGTGTACTCTATTGTATATATCGCACTCTTAAGCAATGGGAGGTCTATTGTCAACGAATCTCGTAATTTTGAATCTCGGTCAAGTGCCGAAGACAGCTCTCCAATCTTCCATTTTTCACGTCAAGCTAACGGGAGGGGGGGGGGACTTTAAGCCACGACTGGCTTAAAAGTTTGACGTAAATATAACTCTCACTCACCTATTTGAGCCACAACTGACTAAACATGCATCAGCCCCTTTGTAAGGCGGCTCTTTTGTGATTCTACGCCCTCTACAAGTTTGGGATCATACCCATTTGCCAACCATGGCCACTATTGACGGCCACTTTATAGAAAATTAATGAAATAGTTTATAAAAAAATTAGAATTGCTGGATGTTATGTGTTGGTGTGTATCTTGGCTTGAGTTCACAAATTTTTGATGCAACTAAGATAAATGATGAATTCAAAATTAATGTACGAATAAATATTAGTTTATAATGTACAAAAGCAAGAACTCAATAGAAATTATTTCAACACAAAATTTTCAATGTGTTCATGTTGAATTGTAAAAAAATCCTCATATTTATTTTAATCATAGCAAATAATATTTCCTATACAATTCAATTCACTGATTGCAGAATTCGGAATATATTCTAAAATCGAGAGTCCAAAAATTTAAGGACAAATTTCAGCTCTGGAAGTTGTCCTGTTTTATTTTCTTATTATCGAAACCTATAAAAATGTTTTGCATTTAGAATTTTCTGGATGCACATGTGTTCATATCATTTTTATCTCATGAACAGGAAAAAATGCAAATGACATTTTTTTCAAGAAAATTTTTTATTCTTACGTTTCCACATGTTAAATGACACAAAATTTATTCATATCTACTTAATCCCACACTAGTTGATTAAGTAGATATGAATAAATTTATTCAAGTCTGAATCATTTGAATTCAAAACTTGTTGAAGTATATTTCAGTTGGATCTCACGCTGAAAATCAGAAAGCTACTTTGAGGTTGGAACTATGCTAAAAATGAATAGAAGCACATTTCTGTACACTTCTATTAGTTAGTAGTTCCCTTGATTAACCTCTTGGAATACTTGAGGATTTTATTTGGTATGAGCCTTGTGATGTACATTCATAAGCATTGATAGCTATGGAAGTGAATGGAAGTTAGGAAATGATTGTCCTATATGCGAGTGAGATAAGAAACTGCTAAATCGAGATTCTTGAGGTAATTCATTCCAAAATATTTTGGAATTTGATTCAAGTCTAGCTGAGAGAATCTTCAGTTAAATATCATGAGATTAGAATTATAATATTAATTTTGTCTCTATTCGGCTTGGGAAACCATATAATTGTTTTTGTAACTTTGTTCTAACTGAATAAAAATGTATAACAATTACCTGTTGTTCATTCGAATCCCATGGTGTTTCAGAGTCCTCAACCATCACAACTTTTTGGTCAGTAATTAATTATTGTATAGAAGAAGAAGTCATATTATTTTAAGAATGAGCCAGGTTTTCAGCGCACTTTCAGCTAATCTCTAGGGAAATCTTTTTTATGGATTGTTTGACTGATTTGAGTACCTCCCATTGGGAAGGATTGATAGATGCCAATTAAATTTGATCTTGTTTGTTTGGTATAGTAATTGTAAGAAGAAGCTTTGAGAAAAAAGCTTGGCTTTGATTATTTGTCCTTGGCATTGCTCGTAGAGCTGCTGTTTGAACTTATGCTAGATATGGAAATTGCTTGGCTAGAATTCAAAGCTTCATTTTATAAAGTTCAAGGGATTATTTATAAGGTTCAAGGTTTGGTTGGTAATTTCATTCAGATATTAATACACCATCAATTTGCCTCTTAATTTATTACGAATTCATTTCAGCCTTTTCTTCATTTCCAATTTTTTTCAATCTTTTAAGCGAAATATCTGCAATTTCCGTTCTGAACGTCTTTTGGAAGAATCCATGCCGCACGCACACACAAGAAAAATTAAAATTTAATTTTCTCTACTTTATTTCTTATGCAATTTTAAATCATCAGTTTTCGGAACTTTTCACGTGCAAATCATAAAATTCTGTTGGACTGCTATTCATGAATGAAATTCTTTTTGATCACTGATTGAATGAGATCATGTTTAGAATTTCAGTGGTTAAAAACTCATTAGAAATTAAGAAAATTTTGAGACTACACTTATACTCTTAGAAAAGGCTTCATTGCTCGTAAGTCCTAAATAACTAAAACTATAAAATATAAATATAGTAAATTTTCCAGAAAAATTAAACTTTTTTTGGATTACAAAAATTATTTCGATATTTTATCCATGTTCTGAAAAGAGAAACATCTTCAACACTCTGTAACTATTAATATTAAAAGTTTAGGTATAAGTGCGTAATTCTTCTAATACCTGTATCGAAAGATTTAAATAAATAATGAAGTTTTAGCTGAAGTTTAAAACGTAATAGGTGTGTTTTTATTGGATGTTTAATAAAAAAAGGGTTAATTTGATTTTAGAAGCAAATTAAAATATCACGCTCTCTATTTAAACCAATAAAGGAAAAGAGGACAAGCTTTAAAGTAAAATTCATTCTTTTCACCTATAATAGACATTAGTACGCTCTGAAAACTAGAATGTGCATTCTTTTTCTTTTAACAAAAAAAATCTTTATGAAATATAAAAGTTATGTAGTCATTTTATTTTCTAATTAGGTTAGTTTATTGGTTAAATAACCTTTAGTACAGCTTATCTTCAGGTTAAAGTTTAAAAAAATGTTAAAAAAATTTATTTAGAAATAACATTTATCAAAAATTAAAATAGTTATTTGTATCTTTCGAAATAACGTTCTTTTAAGCTTTCAAAAGCTGCTTAGTTAAAAAAATTAAATCAGCAAAATTTTTGAATCTTCTATTTTCTTCAAAAATATTTTTTATAAAGATATGATTATATTACATATACACATATATATCTTCAAGCTTATTCGATGTAATAGTTATGAATTTTAATTAAAAAAAGAATCGAATGGGGAAAAGGAATGAAAAAATAAAGGATGAGAAATAAGAAAAGATGAATTGAAATATTTTTGGCTCTTTAATGAGATTGAGTTTTTATAGAAAAAAAAAGTAAGTATTCATTAAAAAAAAGTTCTTACAAACTTTAAATAAGCAGATGCCAAAGAGAAAAAAAAGGCGATATTTTTTTGCGGGTAAAAAGCCTAGTAATGCGGGGAAACTGAATAAAAGTAACGAAATGACAGAGAATAGATATAGGATGACGAAGTTGTGCTGAATTAATTACGCTCAAATTCTCAAAGTTTTATTTTAAGCCTAAGGAAAATGAATTAGATGTTTGGCTTATTGTATAAATTTCGAATGAATTAAATCATTTTTTGAAGAAAAATCAAGAAATGAATATTCAAGAAAAAAGACACTATTATATTAATAAAAAAGGCTACCTAAATTGCGCAAGAGTTTGACTTAAAAGTATAACTTTGTTTGAAATTAGATTCCGAAAGAAAAAAAGGCTTGCTGCTGATATATGCAATCAAGCTGTAAAGTTATGCAAGAAAATATGTTTAAAACAAATTACAGTTTTCCAGAAGGGATAATGAGGGTTTAAAAAAAAACTGTACAATAAATTTACAGGAAATTCAATTAGGTGTTCTTAGCAAAAATATTTATATCACAAAAAATTCTAATAATATATCCCATTTCTATTCTTGGAGGCATCTAAACCTTTAAATGTGGTATATATATATGATGTATCGCATAACAGTATATATATATATACTGTTATGTGGTAGAAATAATCGATTCTACAACATCCATACATAGGTTGGAAAGAATTTGATAGGAGCTTCTGTTGTTTTCTAGCCAAAAAAAATAATTACTCTAGAAAATTTTATATGGACCTGCATTTTTGTCACTAAATTTGGCGAATTAGTGACATTTTTGGTGACCAAATTTTCATCCAGTTTGTCGTCATGATCAGCAGTCACCAAACTTTTTGACCTCATGACCAGTAAATTCATAATTTAAATCCCGCGGACCACTAATAGAATTTTTTGAGTGTTAAATATACTTCTAAAAAATTATGATCTAATAACACATAAAATGTACCTAGTTAATAAAATGAAACAATGAATTTTAACGAAATTATAAAAGCTTTATTAATAAACCATGATAAAATAAACGAAAACTGTAAAAACAAAACAATTAAAAAATGGTTTTAGTATATGAAACTTTTAGGATTATACATTCCAATAAAAGGCGTTATTCTATGAAGTAGCATTTTTATATATATATATAACTTTTCAAGTATTGTAATAAATTGAATTATGTTTCAATGCATCTTAAAACATAATTTAACATGATGAGTAAATATATTCCACATTTTTCTGGGGAAATTTTCCCGTGGACCACCACTTTGGCGAGCTCTGGTCATGATCACTCTTATTCAATTACTGCTATTAAAAGAGTATAATTTTCCTTTGCTTACAAACGATCTTTCCAATCACAATACTATTTCGGCAGAGAAGCAAATACAGAGTCCGAAATTTATGTACTGATATGAAAAATATATACTGTTTTCATAAAATCACAAAAATGAGCCTTCTGTGTTAAAATAAAAGAATAGTAGAAGTAATCAAACGATTGATTTAAGTTCGCATTTGATTCTTTCTTACTTCTATAAAGTTTCAAAACGTTTGCACTTTATTTCTGTGAAAAACACAAACTTTTACATCTTTTGTATCGCGGGTGTAACAAGCAAACAGAGCCTTCTTGTAATCAATAATGCTTAAATAATAACAACAAGTACTTACATTTTTTGTCACATATGAATAAATGAATATTGTCACTACACGTGTAGCCGGCAAAACTTAAACTCACGGTCGGTAACAGAGCTGTTTCGTGCCTTTGTTGCCTGGTGTGATTTTGCGGTTTATACCAATTCTTCGAACGGTAATATTTCCAAGAGCACCAAAATTTTAAATATAAAGTAAAACTGAAAAAAGTTGAATATAATTAAATTTTGACTTTCTTCTTTGCAAAAAAAGTAACAAATATATCAAAAAAAGTAACAAATAATGAGATTTGAAAATTAATGTTGATAATCGTCTATAGCGGAATCACCCAGGAGGAGTTTTAGAATAAAATTAAATTTTAAAGACCAGAAATTCCCTAAGAGGACTGTTAGTTAAAGGAACGTGGATAGAACCATCCAAGTGGAAGCAAAAAAATTGCAGGTTTCAGATTTAATTTGCTGTTGTTATTTTTCCGATATTTTAAGAATTTGAAATTTTAAACATTGGATTTGAGAATTAACGTGCCAGTTAATTTATTTTGTATTTTAAAAATTGCTAGTTTAAAATATAATCGCAAGTTATTTTAGCCTTAATTCCATAACCATGTTGTTCTTGTTTGTTATGCTGTTATTGTTTCTATGTATTCAATGCAACTGATTTCATGATTTGAAGTTAATATAGAGAATAATGATGAATGAAATCATAGAACATATGTGCAAAAATGAATGCCGACAAGATGAAGATGGATCAGTTATGAATCCTACTTTTTAAGGTAACCAGGACATCATATACTTTCAAAAAATCGATTTTTCGATTTTAGTTCTAAAAAATAGTGCATAATTTTCTGAACCTAAAAATGTATAATACTTATATGTTTGTTGATAATAAAAATGTAAACAAATGATCACGCCCCCTTTGACATATTTTAAATGGGTAGCTTCCCCTGTGTTTGATCTATATAAACTTTTGAATTTTTTTTTTCATATGAATGAATAACCCCGCTATTCCGTGGCATAAAATGTATTACAAGATCTCGAAAATTAAGATTTTCAGAATTTTAAGGTTTTATGATTATTTCAGAGAAATTATGCAGTTTATTCATTAAGAAACTGGTTCATTACGTTTGATATGTTGCTTTATATATATGTGTAAATTTTTTTCTATATTCAAGAAATATTTTTGTAAGAAGTGGTACCTGCATGAAAATATGTATGTCGAAAATTATGGTTATGTTAGCTAAAGCAAAGGGAAACAAAGATATAAATTTAAAATTACTTTTTGTAACTGTAGAAAATGATTAAGCATTATTATTAAGCATATAAAAATAGACAAGCAAATACTAATTTTTTGTATAATATGTGAAAACATTATTATTTTTTAGTTTTTTCATTTTTTTCTCAAAAACATTTTTTTTGTTGTTTTTTTTTTGCATTTAGGTAAATTTAAAAAAAAAAACTATTGCACTATAAGATTCCAGATTTTTTATACTTCTATACAAGATGCTTATGCATATAGTGAATCTAATTTCTTTCTATTAAAATAGTTTCTAACTTTTTAAAAATGGTTTTATGCATAAAAATGTAGAAAAATAGAAATTTTCCAAATTTCAAAGTTTCATAATTTTTTTAAAGCATCTATACTAAATTTTCACTAAAAAATAGGTTCACTGTCTGTTATGTATTGTTTTATATATGTGTAAAAATATTTTGCATAAAAAAACGATACTTTTTTAAAAAATGGTACCTAAACATTAGTATGTATTATGATTTCTCAAAAATTATGTATTACTTAAATTAAGTAGGAAAAAAACTTTGAACTAAAAAGTTATTTTTGTAGTTCTACAGAATAATTAAATTATCTTTATTAAGAACGTAAAATATCTAAGCTCCATTGGAAATTTTAAAAGATATATGTCTCATAAACAAAGGGTCTTAATTTTGGCATTTTACATGTCCTGGTTCCCTTAAAAGTGGTTAAACGGTTTTTATATGTTTCGCCATACCAACGATGTTAAATTATTTAAATTCTAAATCGTTTGATTCATCATCTATTCATTGATTTAGTCATTAGAACTTTAAGTAAGCGCAAAGTACTTATTGAAATCTGTTTTCATTTGACACAGATAGAATCACTAACGACACTTTATTCAAGTTTCAGATATGCAAACAGCTTAAGAGGTTTAAAAATAGCCATGAAAAAGCTCACATTTTTTTCGTATGTAATCGTCAACCGAAAAACAAATCGAATTGGATTGAAAGTTGGACAATTTCCAGATGGTGTTGTGTACGTCAATTTTCTTCATGGTCATATTATATCTAATGCAACGTACTATTGTAAAATTTTTGAGAATATTAAAGCAGAATATCGGTGCAAAAGACATTCTATTGCAATGTTTCTCTTCTCCAGGACCAAGGGGGCCGTGGGTAGCCTAGTGGTTAGAGCATCGGACGCCAGACCGGAAGGACTGGGTTCGATGCCCGATGCCACCAAATAATCACCAAGTACAAACGGAGAATGTGCTCGTGAAATCTGTGGGTCCGAATGGTGTCGCCATCTATCGTGATCAAAATCGTGCTGTCACCTTCATGGGCTCAAAACTTAGGCTAATGACAGACGTATCTCTAGCCCGTTGCCCTAATGAATTTCGTTGGGCCTCAGTCTGACTACGTCAGACAGGTGGCATAAGAAACAACAACAAACAGGACTATGGTAAACTCCTCACAATTAATGTAACACAAAAAATGCTTCAGTGAACAACTCTTGAACATCTTTCCTATTGTCTATACTTGGTATTTTTGAACTATTTGGACCCTTCAAAGAAGCTTTAAGCTAGTGTTGCCTTACTGAGTGACATTAACAGACACTTACTCAAAGAAGCATTCAGAAGATAAAGACTTTCATAGAATGAAGAAGTTAAAGCTGGGGGCATTCAATCGATCGCGATTGACCAGTGGACCACCGAGACAGTTTGGGATGACTGCTTTCATTAAGATCTACGACGCACTTACTAAAGGAAACGTATTAATGAAACACCAACGCTAGCTAGACTAAAAAATCGGCTTTTCACAATCCCTGCAACTATATGTTGACGACACATGTACCATTATTGGAAGCGCACGCTGACTCTTAACACATTCTATGCCACTCGATCACCATCATACCAGCCATAAAAACGGGGTTTTCCCCACACGTCAGCTAAAATGGAAAATAAACTCAGTGAGCCGCAATCCTCTCGATAACATGTGGGTGGTTACTGAATTATCACCCTATAGCTCCGCTTTCCATGGGATTGGGCTCTTGCGTTGACGTCACGTCCCACGATGGTGCGGTAACAGCAGCGAACGTGTTAAGTGCATACGACGGCTAAATATTCATGAGTTCATGAATAACCGCTGCACATAAAACATCTACGGTCTAGTATTCGCTCATAGTTGTTCAAGCATTCATTTTCAAGTTTTTGTGTTACTTGTGTAGCAAAAGTAGCAAGCTGTCATATTTTGAAAGAGGGGTGTAGTGTCGAAAATGTCTATTAAGGAAAGAAAATCATACAATTTTAATACAGAACTAGAGGTACATGGCCCGGCGTTGCAAGGGCTTTCTTGATCTTGTATATATTTCCCCATCCCAATATCAACACTTCCAGGGATGTGTGTGATTTTTATATTAATATGCCATTAAAATTCCTTTTTTTCAAAATTGCTTCGATTTCCTTACCCAGCTGGACGGGTTTCTTTCCTTTCCATTTAGCCCGGTATTGCACTGGCTTTTGCTGACTGCAAAACTTTATTCTCATAAGAATTGGCCCTTTCCCTCTCAACGCCAGAATTTCTCTGTGTGTGTGAGGTCGCTGTGTGAGTGATTTCTGTATTATTCTGTCAAAATTTCCTTTTTCCAAATTTGTTCTACTTCTTTTAATTGTCAGACAGGTTTCTTTTCCATCCATTTAGCCCTGTGTTTCAAGAACAGTTTCCTCCCGCCCCCCTAGGAATACGACTTTCCTTCAAATTTCTATTTTGAATTAATAATTACTACTTTAGTTAATGAAACATTAATTTAAAGTGTTAAAAAAATTGTAAAAAAAAGAGTTTCGGTATTTGAATTTTTAAATCTCTGATTCAAAAAGTAAAATATGAACTTTTTTAGTACAAAATTTTCATTCATTACAAATATAAGAAATCCATAGAGAACGATTGAAAACTTCTTTTCATTAAAACTCGACAAAATTGACTTATTTTTTAAAAAATCTTAAAAAATGCAAAATGTCGGATTTTATAAAAAAAATTATACCATATTGTGGCGAAATAAATCGATTCAGGAATTATTTTTTTGTCTGATTTTGGTACGGAAAATAAGATTGCATTTTTAAAAACGACAAAAATGACAAAAAATTTCCCCATCCTTTTCTTCAGTGTACCTGTGGAATAAACTGCATGCAGGCGAAGTTAAGTTACCTTTAAAATTTAATGATTCAGGTTAAATATTACCTTTAATAAATCCTTTATTTAATATCTGAATGAAGAAAACATTGCACTTTTCTCACTGATAATTTTATCATAACAAAAACTTAAAGACTGAATACACCACCGAAATTAACAGTGAATCCTAATACTGTCAGAAATAGAACTCGCGAGGTTTGAACTAAGACTTTAAATTTACAGGTTTTTAAAAATGTTTTATGAAACATCGTATACGAAGTAATGGACAATATGTTTATGAATTTAAAATTATGTAATACAAATTTAAAACATTTATTTGTCCAACGGCGTATAAATAGCTAATAGCTTTTCTTTAGAAATTTTGTTTAGTTGTTAAATAGAGAAATATCCATGATAAATTTATCACGAACCATTTGCTGAGCTCATGCAATTGATTTCCATTGGAAGCATTAAAAAACCATTAACTTATTTTCTGGGAAATATTTTGACTACGTAGAATAGGAGTTCAAATAATCATTCCACTGTACTTTAAAAAGAATGGAGCAAAATTAAAGATGTAATTGTCACTGAAATGAAAATCTTTAATCCAAAAAACATGGGATAACTTTAAAAACTTTAATAAGAACACAAATATCATACAAATGCTGAATCAAGTTACAGTTATAAAAACTGTGAAAAGGCAACCATTATTTCTGTCCCGAGCATAATGTTATTTGAAACAGCTGCTACTCACAGTTATGCGACGATCGCAGTTGGGGAATCAATGAAAGGAAGCCAAAAATGATGAGAAATACCCGAAACTTTCCACAATACGATACTTAGTTTGCTTCTTTTTAGCATTAATTGTAATTGAAATTTTAAAATTAATAGTATTTATTATTAATTCTTGCATAAAATTTAAGCTTTGAATGTTAATTTCATTTGTAGGATTTTGACTAAATTTTCAGATACTAGATGCCTTTCAAATTTTGTTTTTCAAATGAAACTTTTATGTGAATTACTTACTCAATTCTGTCTTTCATCCTGAAATCAATTGAAACGTCAGGAAATAAAAGAATCTTCTAATAACGTAACTAGTTTTGAACTGCTGTTAAGGATGTGTACAACAGCCAGGATAAAAAGTGTCCAACAACCGAGGATTCTTGAACGGCTATCCGTGGATAAGTATTAAGTACCGCATTAAACTCTCTTTACCAAGCTCTCTCTAAGGAAAAGCATTGATATCTGTATCTCCTATAAACGCTCATTTTAAAAGACCTAATGTATAGTTTATTATATTATTATTATATTATATTATTATTTTTGAATGATTTATTTTGTATACAAATTGGGGAGGGGGATTGGAAATATTTTTTTCTTTCAAACACTTACGTAGAGATGAATTAAATAAATTTCTTAAAAGCAGTATTAGAATATAAGTTATCGGGTAATATTTTTATATTTTATATTTTAACAAGGAAATAATTTATATATATATAATTTTCAATTAATTTTTTTTTGCCTGGCAATTGAAGATGCATAAATGCTGGAAAAGGGGAGAAAAGACAATGTATATTTCTCTTGGATTTGTAATGAACTATTTTAATTGAAAAAAGTGTTTCCAATTTGAAAAGGATATACTTAATGTTAAAAAATATTTTAGAAGAGTTTATCATTTTGACAGTGAGTGTGTGGGTATAAGAATTTGTTACAAAAACAAGTAAACATCACTAGTTTATTCAATTCTGAGATTATACATTCTTGATATAAAGTAGTTTAAAATAAATAAAAGACCTTTACATTTTCCTTAATATATATATATTACAAAAATGTACAAAAAATAGTTACAAACCTAAGATAACTATAGTCATGATAGAATAGTCTTAGCCACAGTAGTACTATAGCAAACTCTTGGCCTTAGGAACCAGGATTGCAGGTTTAAACAATGTTTTTCGGTCAGCCAACCTTCACCTGAATTTGCCAATACTCTGGACCATAGGGAAAGCAAGAAATTTCTAGCGAAGTTTAACTATTATTATAAATAAAACCAACGATAATATTATAGCCTATAATAATTACTAAAATATTTTAAAATCAAAGTTAAAACTATTAGATAAGGACTTGCCACATGAGTACAGCAAAAAACATATTCCCGGACAATAGAAAGGTCAGTAATAGTAACGCATAAAATTATTAAGTTTTGATAAAATAACATTAATACTATATATATACACATTTAAAAACTCTATGTTTTGTTTTAAAATTTATAGAAAATAAAAGTACCACCCAGACAATAAAATGTAATGTTGTTAATTTACTTAGCTTGAGGCTCCATCTATCGATTAACTGTACAACTAATAACATATTTTTGATTTAACTGTTAGGGAACTTTTTATTAAGTTAGGAGCGTATCCATGTTCCACATACAGTGTTTAATAAAGTTATTAAAATTTAAATATATGTTAAATTTATCACTAACTAATATGTTTTTACGGTAAATATAATTGAAAATAATATTTCTATATATAGATATAGATAAATTAGAAACCCAGTAAGGCACTTTAAGAATGTTAAAAATCATCTCTTTTATCATGAATATATATATATATATATATATATATATATATATATATATACAGATGGAGGACAAAATAATACGAACATCTGTGAAAAAATATGATTAACTTCACACTTGCAGTACAGCCCCGCCACCTGCAACAGAAGTCTGCCATCTAGTGAGCGTGAAGAGGAAGGTATCAGTCTCTCAACAGCAGTCATCTGCGTTACATGCATCTATCGAACTGTTTGTTATAAGTTGAAATGTCAGACCTATCAGAGTTCCAAAAAGAATGATTGTTGGAGCGTGCTTAAGTGGAGCATCGGTTACGGAAGCAGCAAACCTTTTGGGGTTTGCAAGTGGTACGACATCAGTTGTTATGAAAGCGTGCATGAAAGAGGGTAAGACGACGTCTTCAAAGCACTACATTGGCCTTAAGTCAAAGCTTGCTGATAGGGATAGACGGGTCTTGAAGCGCAAAGTGGCCCGAAAGCACGAGCAATCATTATCCGAGATAATATTTGAAAGGAACAGTCATCTCCAGGACCTCTTTTTGACAAAAATTGTCAAAAAGGAACTTCATGTTGTGAAGATGTATGGCATAGTGGTAATTCGTAAACCCTTGATGACAGTAAGTAATGCTTTCAAGCGACGCCAATGGTGCAGAGATCACACAGGTTGGTCTCCACAGCAGTTACAACAGGTAATATAATTAGATGAATCTTCATTCACCCTATTCCAGACGACCGAACGCGTTTATATCTGGAGAACACCCAGAGAAGCGTCTAATAATGAATACCTCTTGCCGACTGTATTCCCTGAAAAGCGACCGCTTTTTCAAGACGACAACGCCCCTATCCAAACTACCAGGTGTGTTTAAGAGTGTTTAGAAGAGCATGATGATGAAGTTGAACATCTTGCCTGGTCCCCTCAGTCTCCAGTCTTGAATATTATTGAACTTTTATGGGAGTGTTTGGAGTCCAAACTTCGTTCCCGATTTCCACCTCAATCTAGCCTTTTGGCATTAGAGACCGTTCTGCAGGAGAAATGGCTTAACATTCCTTTAAATATTGTCCATGACCTTTATGTACCTATTCCACATCTCATTAAATCTGCATTTCAGTGAAATGGTGGTCCAGCTCCCTATTAATAAAGATTTTCCATTATTTCACAGGTGTTCGTATTATTTTGTCCTCCATCTCTGTATATATATATATATATATATATATATATATATATATATATATAAACGATTTTTATAGAATTACACCATCTCAATTATTTTCAAAACATTTTTATAACATTTGATAGGATATAACTAATAATTACTTTTCAAAAACTATTTTGCAGAATTTTCAGATTTGCAATGCTGGAAATTAATGCAATATGGACTATAGGTACATATACGTTGTTTAAAATGTTTGAAACCTCATGAATCGAGACTGTGCGATATTCATACAGGAAAAAAATAAGTAAAACACTTAACAACATTATAAAAAAAAGTTGGATTATGAAAGAAGATAAAAAAATATAGGCAAATGTAACACATTTATAAAGGTCTTGGCCACAATCCATCTTTAGTAAACTTTAGGCTCTGATTAGTTTTTCTAAATAGCTTTTATTTTAAATTCAAATTCATAGAATGCGATTTCTTCTTATAAAACTCAAATTTTTATTTGCAAAAAAAGTGTTAAGAATTTTGTGCTAAGATTTTTAGTCACCTATCCTGAATCACAACAAAAAATTGTTGTATAGTAATTATAGGATTACTTCCCGATACCTTAATTAGAGAAACATTTTGTACAGCAAAGAGTCGCATTCCTTTCTAAATTTTTTTGTATTTATAAAAAAATATAAAGTGTCTAAAAAGTTGGAGACAAGCACTGTAGTTAAAAAGCATTTACCAAATTTCTCTTTTACGTATATTTTTTTATCATTATAAACTTTTATCTCTTAGCAAAAACTCGTTTTTTCCCTTTTAATAATGTAGCTATTGAGCGAACCGACGCATAAACGATTTTTTTTAAGATTGCTTGAAATTAACTGAGAGTAATCCCAATGTTCGTTGAAGAAAAGATTGCCAAAAAAAAAAGAAAGAAAGAAAGAAAGGAAAAGAAAATTCGTGTCTTTGAAAGGAGTTAGTAGGCTTTGATGTGTATCCAGAAAGGTTATCATTTCAATCAGCTTTGGGAGAGAAAAAACTGTTCAAAAAGAGAACAATAAATTTCCACTCTAAAAAAATCTTGGAAGTTTTATTTCTATTCGATCATTTATTCTACAGCATTAATATTACAAATGTTTATTATTCCAATTGTATTTTTGTTACTTTCTGACTAATATCCAAACGAATTTTTTTGGTGCCAAGTTAAAATTTGAACACAGGTAAATAATGAACGCTATTTGTTTTGTAGACATTCTTTTGAAGTTCTATTAGGGAAAAAGAATTTTTTGGCTGTAGTGATGGATGTCTACTAAAGTATCCATCCAACAGTTGATGCTCTTGGGATACTTTGTAGTATTAGAATTATTTGGCTGGTTTTTTATTGGATCCATTCAGTTGGGAGTTCAAAATGCAACAATTCGGTACAATTGGCATTTTTTCTTTCAAGAAGGTGAAAATGCAGATCGGGTGGCTGAAATTGTGAAGGGTTTCGATGCTGTAGCAGTTATTTGCAATTTGGGTTTCGTCGATTCCTTTCAGGTATGCCAGTTGTCAATAAAATCACATCAGTGATCCAAGTTGACCGGCATGTTAGTATTCGTAGCATCCCCGAGAAGCTCAAGATCGACCATAATACAGTTTTAAACTAAGCAATAAGCTAACAGTTTGAAACTAATTTCTTAAACGAATGGTGACAGGGGATGAAAAAGGGGTCACATACGACAACTTTGTACAAAAATAATTATGGTCAAAGCGCAGTGAAACAGCTCAAATTGTGGTCAAACCAGAAAGGATCTGTTGTGCATTTGTGGGACTGGAAAGCAATAATTTATTATGAGTTGCTTCCGTATGGCCTAACTCTAATTTCTGATTCAAACATTTGGACCATTTGAAACTAGTGATTGAACAGAAACTTCCAGAATTGGCCAATACAAGAGGTATTGTGCTCTATCAGGTCAACGCCAGACCCCACACATCTGTAGTGATTCTTTAGAAACTCCCTGAGCTTTATTAGGAAGTTTTGATGCATCCACGATATAGTCCGGCCCTGGCACCAAGCGATTATTATGTTTTTATTGCATTGCAAAACTTCCTTAGTGATAAAAAATTGGCATCAAGTGAAGATTCCGAAAATCGATTACTGGAGTTTTTCAAAAATTAAGACAAAGACTTCTATGAGAGAGGCATTATGAAGCTACCTTTAAAATGGCAACAAATTATAGAACAAAATGGTGCATATTTAATCAAAATTAGTAATCTGAAACATGTTAAATAAAGTCTTGAAATTCCCGTAAGAATAATGGATTTCTTTCCCTACAACCTAATATATTAGTAGAATTAGTAGTAAACTCTAAAATAGTCATTTATCCCCAGATATTAATAATATTGATCTTATATTCAAGTCAATTTCTTTAGAATTATTAATGTATCATGAGACACAGATTTTTTCTTTTGTGTTAATCTTCTTGAATCAGAAAAGGAAGCAGCTGCTTATATCTTTAAAGACACGCTACGATTTTACAGCATGGCAAAACAATGAAGTGCGAAAATAGTATTTTGCTTTTAAGAATTTACACATTTAAGAAGTGTTCCTGTATTTTATGTATGTGAGTATGCTTAAAAGTGTAAGAATTTCATTGATAACAGAGGGAATATAAAATTGATCCTGTCATGCTGCATTGTATATTTTAAGAATATTTTTAGTAAATTTTTTTGTGGAAACGCGCATATTCAGTTATCTTAAAATCTACGGTAAATATATTTAAAATAATTTAATACGTTAAATTGCCTGTAAAGTAAGAAAATTAAATATTAATGAAAAATGTTTTTTGAAAAATCCATCAGATACACATATTAGTTGCCAAACACAGTGCATTCAATGAAGTATCTCGGAATTTTTTTTTTTTTGACACAGTATTTTTTAATAAATAAGTACATTGTTTTCAAACTTCTAGCATTGGTTTGGGAATATAGTTACGAATAGATATCGCAATATCGGACCAAAAGTTCAATACCGGTATTCGGTATTTTTTAGATCTTATTCCGGGATACCAGTTTTAATACCGGTAGTAGAAATTTTAGGAAAATAAAGTATTATTTGCCAGTTTTATTAGCAATTGTAAGTATCACAAAAAATTAATTTGTAATTTTTAAATTATAACAGTATATGACGGGTGCTTACGCGTTTCACTAACCTTCTCTCGAATTCTTTAAAATGTTTCATTTATTTCAACCAATCTCCTCCGAGAGCCAAAAAGTGTGACTTATGCAAACGAGATATTTTCGGGTTTAGCGAGTTCGAAAAGGATATAAAAGGGAGAAATGAAATGAAGAGAAAAAAAGGAGATTTTGAGAGAGTAGTTTTTCTAGTGGAAATATATTCGTCGGGAGAAGTCTATTGAAAAGTATACATTAAATCGGTTCGGGACGGAACTGAGAGATAACTGAGATTGAAGCCGCTCATTAAAGCAATCCAGATATAGAAGAACCTGCCTTAAGAAAAGGTATCAGGTCAGTTGTTTTCATAAATTAAATATAAATGTGTAGCTTGATTGTACGCGTCGTTCTCCGTGGATTCAGTTAGGATTCCGTCGTTCATAATCGAATTCTTCTCATACTCCACTGTATTTTGTTGATCTTAAGGTTTGAATAGTATTTGTGTAATCTCTCAATTAAGAAAGGTCAATAAATAAGATTGATTTATTAAATAAGTTGTAATTAATTATGGATCCAACATATTCAGATTTAGATAATACGCGAAGGGGAGTTAATAATCTTAGAGGTAGTGATAGACTACGACAAGTATATAAAGAATCACAAAGAAGTAAGGGAACATCTTATTTACTTAAATCACAAAAAAGTGTAAATATCACTCTATTCAGTCTGTGGTATTATTACAAATTTTTGTAATGTGATCTTAAAAATCATAATACATCTATTGTACTGTCATTAAGCCTGGAACGTAATTAGGTGCAAAAATCACCAGCTGTCTAAAATGCTGTTTCGGCATCTAACTCTAGTTTGGTGGTGGCACTGTTAGCAATACGCGATATACTTTTTCCAAGTATTTACCTCTAAATCTCTCATTTTCAAATAAATTGATTTATCTTCGGATGGTTTTGGATATAACTGATTTCGGTATTGTATTTTGGCTTGTTGAATTTTTTTTATTTACACTATTTCTAATTTTTGTTCCAGTGACAATTCTTTCACTGTCGACTTAATGTCGTAATCGTCTTCGATAACTGTACCGAATCCTTCTGAAAGTAAATACGGTTTGTGGGTAAAAAATTTAAGAAAATTTACTATAAACTTTATCAAATTTCATTTGGTTAGTCACTTTTCTTCTTTGTCATTTTTATTTTTAAAATCATGATGATATGTAAATACAAGTATGATATGCAAATACACAATGTGAATAACAAACTCCCCAATTTAAAAAAAATATAGAAATATTACGCACTTTCTTCACAATTAGAATCTTGTTTTCTTAGATACGAATCAGACGAATCAGACTACTTTCTTGATATCAGACTACGAATCCTGCACGTGTGCAGTATCGCTCTGAGCTGCAATACAATATTTTTGGCCCGCTTCCTTCAATAATTCACATATTTTAACATTTTTCTTGATTGTACGATGCATCTTTATATTCACAGTCTAATTAATTTCTCCCGTTAGGGAGACATAAAAACAAAAACGTATACTCTTTTGCTAGGTTGGTGATCCCTGAACATATAGGAAAGATAATTTTAAAAATTTCTAGTATATACCGAAAAACCGGTATTACAAAATTGTACAATGGCTCAAAATACCGGTATTCGGTATCCCGGTATACCGGTATTACAATACTTAGTTACGAAAGGTATAAAATACATGAATGTCTCAGAGTATTACTTCAAAAGTAAATCGTTTTAGTTGAAAACAAATCAATGGTACTTGTTAATAGCATGAAGTAACTTAAAAATCATTAAGTCAAAGATTTACATATATTTTAATTTTGATTTTAAGAAATAAATGAGCTTTAAAAAAACTGGGGTTTAGCCAAAAGTTTTTCGAGCTCTATCCCGTTTCATAATGTTAAACGGTCATTAAAGTTCTTTACTGAGATGATGTGGACATTTGTTGAACATGTTCATCTTTGTAAGCTATTCGATTGATTGTTCCTTAGCGTCATTCTCAAAATCAGTTGAATGGTTATTTTGAACGACGGTGAAATGAACAAGATGGCATTTGAGCCCACTTCTTAAACCTTTATGAGCCTTGATAGATTTAAAGCCTCTCTGCTTGGTGGGTCTTCAGTAGACTCGAACCCTAGACCCAACCAAAGCATCACCGACTACGTGACCATAACCATTCAGTTTCTGCGTCCGCCTTAAAGCTGATTGAGATCTGCCTTAAATACTTAGACATCAGAAAGAACTAAAGAGAAAGGAAATATTTTTAGTTTCCGCTGAAACTACTCGCAGTAGTAATTTTACACGAAATATTTTATTTATTATCCACAATGATTTATTTAATTCTTTAAAATGACTTTTACAAAGCATTAAAAATAGTTCCAAGAAGTATTGGGTTTTTTTTCGAGAGGAAAACGATATAATCAAAACGGAAAAAAAACTAAAACTTTAAATCTAATGAAGTATAACTAGCAGAGTAATAATGATCTGTGCCTAGTCCCAAACATTGCGTGGAAAGCCGTATAATCAAACAATAAGACTCACATCTGCCCTTAACTTATCCCATCGATTAATTTCCTTAGAAATAAAAATAAAATATTCCACGAGTACTATTATTAAGTTCGGATAGTAGTCTGATTTTTTCTCCTGAAAAAACTTATTTTTCAATATTTCCGGGGGGAAAATACATAAAAAATATTTTGGAGAAGATATTTTTTTGGTTAAATATTTTTAATATATGCTCTTACATGGAAACAGAAATGAGGAATAATAGAATTGACCTTCCGCTTAAAAACATGATATTGAAACTGCCACTTTTGTGAAAAATTTCTTCTGACTAAAGATCAATTTTTTATTATTGAACAGTTAATTTTCATATTTTGTCACTGCATTTATGCTTTTTGATAATAATTTGAATTAGATACGATCTGTGATTACTTACGATGGTAAACAAATGTGAAAACAGGCAGTCTCGTACTTTTTAGACAGATTTATAGATATTTACACTCCCTCTATTATTCATTTCTCTTGGTGTAATACAGTGGTTTCCAAATCATTGTGGACTCTCGGGAAATGAATCCGGTGACACACAGGCCAAGGCTGGCTCTGACCTTTCCCAACCTGATCCTCTTGTTTGTTATCAAACTGCCAACAGAATCATCAATGCTACACTTAAAACTCATTTTGGAGGAAAGATTCGAGACTCTGTAAAGCCCCGTTAACATGAGCGAAAATTGTCGGCAAATTACCGGTATTGATCTTCTCTAGACCCCTTTACACTACGAGCCAGTATTATACCGGTTTGAAAAGCGGGTTTGATTTTTGTACCCGCTTTGGAGGAAGGCAAATGGGGGTAAAAGTGAACACGTTTTCTAATTTTCCCATGATACATTACAACCGAGATTCATTTGTTGAAGCATATTTGTAGAATCTGCTCGTTGGATGACAGAAAATTTTTTTTTAAAGCTGTTAAAAAGGAAATGTAAAGTTAAAAATAAATTTAAAAAAAAAAAAGAAAACAAGAATGCGAAAAAAATTTAGAGATTTTTTTTATTTATATAAATTGACAATACATAATAAGTGTTGAAAATATCTTTAATAGTACATAAAAGTATTCCAATGGATCAAAAATTTACACTCAAATTGAACAGTAACGTTGAAATAACCATTTTTAACTTCATATATAATAAATAAATCATTCATTTAAAATTTTATCATCAAAAGTTTTATGCTTGTATGCCTTTGTATATAAGAAAAGTAATAAACATGACTGCAGAATAAATGTAGAGATTGTATTTATTTTTTGACAATAAAGTTGAAAATATTTGTAACTTTATATAAAAATATTCCAATGAATTAAATTTTCATTGTTACTGTATGATTAGTTTGTGTTAAGTTTAAGTTATAATTTTTATCTTTATGATAAATAAATTGTAAATTTAAAATTTTACTGTCATAAATTTTAATTCTACATCTCTTTCCGTAAGTGAGTGAGAGTGAGAGAATATTAACGTCGCACTGATTAGCAACACGAGGGCTTTTGGCGACGGTCCGCGTAATTTTGAACCATGGTCAAGTGACGCGGACGACACCTGAGCTGGCACCCCCCTCTCCTAACTACCACACCACGCCAACGGGAGGACGTTTGAGCTCTCGACAGATTTAACGTGCATCGCTCTCCTACACGGCGGATCTTTGGTGGTACTGGGATCGAACCCATGACATGCTAGCCATGATACGATGCCTAGACCACTCGGCCACCGCGGCCGCATCTCTTTCCGTAAGCAAAGTAAGAAACTAGGATGCGAAATAAATAAATTTCTTTTGTTGACAATATCCAATAAGTTAAAAATATGTTTGTAATGAAAAACCTTGTACAAAAATATTCCATTGTATTAAATTTTAAATTTACACACAAACAAATTTTAGAGGAACATTAAATTTATCATTATAATACCGCCATAACAAATAATTATTATAAATCAATCAAATTAAATTTTGAAAATTTATTATCAAATTTTTAACTTCTCTGCATTTTTTTGCACATTAAAAAATACATATTTGTGAGTCCAAGATCTGATTGTAAATTATTGATTTTGTCTGTGGGTTGCAAGAAACAAAACAAACAAGCAAAAAATATGTGAAGCAACATGGCTTCTGAAAAGGGAAAGAGCGAAGATTCTGGACGATAATCGCACTCAACATTCTGGCTGTTTCCATGGTTACACTGTTTCGTCTACCACCAGATTCTCATGTAAACGGGCTGGAAAAAAATACTGGTAAAAAGCTGGCTTTTCTCTTCAACCCCAATTCACTGAGAATTTGTGGGTTTGCATGGAAACGGGGCTTGAGGGGGAAGAATTGGGTTTCCTTGATGGAAAGTCCCATTCCTTGTGACCTGCCTAGACCTATTGGTGTCACTAACTTAAGAATAAAATCGGACGACTACTTCACGAGATACTAGCACAGATTCGGCTTAGAAGATTCCCCAACTTACACTTAATGTAATGCTTAAGTCATGTGCGGAGACCATTTGGCTTCTAGTCCTGGACTCGGTGATGTAGCAGTGGCTATTGTTGTTAAAAATCAGAATAACTTTTATTGCATTTCTGAACTGTATTTGGCTGCACGTCATAGATTTATGCCTAAGCCTAGTGTAGTCTGATGTGTGGTGTAGGATTAAAAAAATTTCCTTTGATGCTGAAACATATTTACCACTAACTACTACAATATCAGCTAAATAAAGAAAACACAATGTCAAGCACAAACAGTATTCCTTAGAATATCAGTGTTATCTCTTTTTTGAATTGCATCCTAATTCTCTGGGTGAAATCAATGAACAATAAATGGTATTTCTGCTCATATAAAATATTTGTAAACTTTATATTATAATATCTTATAAAGGCTGCATTATTGAATTCCATATCGGAATTATTAGAGCTGGGAAGATTCTTAATGGACGAAAGAAAGAAAGAGAAAAAACTAACTTTATGTTTAAGCAATATTTATAGAACCGTCACTGTGAAACTTTCTGATCCTAGTGAAAATTGAGAAAACCGCAGGAATAAGTTGTTTTAAAGTGTTGAATTAACAGAAATTGTATAAATATTTCAGAAGAAAATGTTTTATTTATATTGAAAGTTAACTTTAGTTTAAGAAAAATTCATTATATTTCGTCTTCCTTTTACTGGACATCACAGGAATACAAATACTCTAGATAAAATTAAGATTTAATTTATTTTCCGCGAAAATAAAGCATACTTAATCTACTTTTTAAACAAAAGATTTATTAAACCACCATAAATTTCTCGCCAGGAGATATATTTGTCATATATTTTTAAGCATTTCCAATAAAGCACATTCTTAAATTTAAATTATTTATCTCCCATATTATATTTGATTTCTATACATTTGGTTATAATTCCATCGTGTGTGCTTATTTTCAAATGGGGTTTTATCACACAATATACGGATGTGAAAATATTTCTTACCTCAAAATATAACTTTACATCGAAGCCAATTTATCAGCGATTAATTAATGATGTTGCGCATCCCATGCGGCTTATACACTGCTGAATAATTCATGGAGAATTCAGTTACCCTACAAAACGTACATTTCATCTTCACATTAATTCTGTTCTCAGTGGTTGCACTTGAAGAAAATCTTAGAGGGAAATCAATATTGTCTGTGTATACTAAATGTAACACATGTTAGGAAGGCGTTTCATGTTTCAATAAGTAGTGCTTAGAAATAAGTTTTAGGGGTATAAGCAAAAAGTAGGTTAGGGGTATAAGTATAAGCAAAGGGTAAATTCTCCGCAGAAGTTTTCTTATCCTATGGTATTCAGTATGAGTATTTAGTATGAGCTAAACACTCTGAAAAAAACATAAAGATATTACATTTTGAAAGATTCATCCCTTTCATTTGGGTCGTGAAATCTACTTGATGAAATGATACAAAGGGGCAAAATAAACGCAGAAACCTTCATTTTGTTCTGAAGAAGATAGATTGGGTTCTTAAGCAAACAGATGCATATTATATTTATCCGATAAAAATCAAAAGAACATTTTTCAGTTTATTTTTGGTTCTCTCTTCGCGGTATCTCCTCCTCATGTTGTTTGAGGTGAAGATCATTCTCATTCAATTTATTCACAGCATGGTTTTAATTTCTTCATAGCATGGTTTTAATTTCTTCATAGCATGGTTTTCATTTAATCATAGCATGGTTTTCATTTATTCACAGCATGGTTTGAGAAGCCATAAAATTTGACACGAATTGATTACAAATAGGTATTTACAAAAATTTACTTTTATCGACTCAAACGTTAGATGTGACATGGGAACAAGACAAGCTAAATTGTAAGTATAATAATCTTTAATGAGATGCAACCACGGGAACTCACCAAAGCGAAGTCTTTTGATATCTTCTAACTCTCAAATAGCGACGCACTAGGATTCTGGCAGTATTGTCCATAACGCACGCGTGTCCTGTTCTCTATCTCACTAACTATTTGCATGTTATTTCGTGGTAAAGTGCATTTTCGGAATGCAGTTGTTCAAGCCCAAAGTGCCAATTGGGCTGAACGGAAACTAGAAAGGGTAGATAGGATATCCCATTCTATTTTCTCTCAAAATAGTCTTTCGAGAGCTGAAATTTTAATTTTGATAGGGTCAACTGGGCCTTAGCTGATATTTAATATCCACTCAAACAGAGCCTTTTTGTTAATAATTTTATTTAAAATTATATGCAAAATGTAAGAAACTTTAAGCAACTTTTTTTTAAAAAAATGAGTATAATACATCAAGCAAGGCAGCTTTAAATCTAATTTTCCAAATTAAATTGCTTAGTGAACCCTAAATTTTTTCTCTCCTAGTAATAAACATAAAGATTGAAAATTTATTAAAATTATTAAGTTTGAATTCCGGTTAATATATCAAAAATTACATCAATACGTTAATATGAAGAAAATAACAAATGATATAGTTATTCACTAAATATCTACCCCCCCCCTCCCTCCAATTTCTTTTACCCATAAAAACACGAGATTGGGTTAACTCTTCTTACAATACAAAAAAAAAAAAAAAAAAAAAAACATTTTTTTAAATATTTTGTAAATTTTTGAGCTTTACTCAACGAACGAGCTTTTACTCAACGAAAAAACTTATAGTTTTTTTCTAAGAGTCACTTTTATTTTAGCCACACTGATTAAATACTCAAAAATTCATTTATATTTTCTTTCTATGCAATGACGTTTAATGGAAATTATAAATAAAAGAGTATAGTTCCTAAAATTTTGAAACTGATATTCCATTTATGGAACATTATCGTGTAAAAGGTTAAAATTTTTTATTTACCTATCCCATCGTGTGCACAATAAAATAATGATGTGGTTCACTTTCAAGCGAGATAGTATTTATTCAAGCTACTAATCGATTTTTCTTTAAAATTTAATTCAAAATTATATTCATAACCAAGCCCAAATTTTATTAGAATCCTGTTTCAATTTTAAATATTCGACATTTTTTGTGCCGTTTTCAGCTTGGTATAAAGGCTATGGATTTGTAATGCGTATTATGTCCTAATACAAAATTCTTAAACATAATAATTTTGAGGTTGTGTATTTTGATCTTAACAGATTGGACCCATAATTATGTTTTAAAGATGGAAAGTTTATTTGAGCCTCTTATTATTGAGTCCTCTTCAAGAAAATCTCTTGCCAAAAACAATAATGGTAGTATAGAATGAAGACTAATATAGATACTTTGATGTTTCATTAAAAAAAAGAATTAATAACACTGTGTGTGACGTTGAAAAATCCCAGCACCAAAAAAGACTTGAGTTACATAAAAGAAATTTGGTAGGCGTGTTTATACATCTTAAAAATGACATTAGTTCACATTATGTATTCCATTAACTCCAAGCCATTGCCGTTTGTGACGCCAGTGGTATCAAGCTAGAGCTCATTGGAGAACGGAGGGGAGATCTTTTGTACTTTTTGATGAAAACAGGTTCTACCTTGGTGCGAGTGATAGCCGTGTGTTGGTCAGAAAGAGGCAAGGGAAATGCCAGCAGCCGAAGTTTCTGCGGTCTAGATACACTGGACAAATTGGACACACTTGGAGTCATGGTCGGGGGAGCAATTTCTTATGACAGCAGAAAAACTCTCATGGTTATCCCAAACACACTGACTACAAATTTATACGTCAATCTTGTAATTCACTTTACTACCATTCATGAGCTCCATTCAAGAGCTCCATTCAAGAGCGAGTTTTCCAATAAAATAACGCTCACCCTCACACTGCTGTTATAACGCAACTTGCTCCAGAGAGCGTTGACATGTTACCTTGCCTGAGAAATGACCAGATTTGTCTCCAATTGAGCACGTATGGGATATCATTAGACGACAATTCCAGTATCATCCACAGCCAGCACTGACCGTCCCAGTATTGACCCAACAAGAATGAGACTCTGTACCAAAAATTGGCATTCTTCACCTACATGACACAATGCATGCAAGCTTGCAATATTGCTTACATTGCCTGAAAGGTTATACAGGCTACTAATGTAACAGAATTTCACATTTGAAATACATTTTCTTGAGCCTAAATTAACCTGTTATCTTGAAAATTTAATCAATTTAACATGTAATCTATACAATTAAATTGTCCTAATTTCATTACTCTACAATAATTTTTTCTTGATGTTGGTATTTCTTTTTCTTCAGTACATATATATAATATGCTTAACCACATGCAGCTAAGTCCTAATTCTGGACAAGCTGTTTACATTCCAGGCTCCAATTTGTTGGATTTGAATTTACGTTTCACTATTGGATTTATCTAATATGTGTAAACATATACATATATGAGAATGTGTATAAACTCACACACTTTCACGCTCACGGACACACAAACGGAGGATCAGAATATTATTATGTTTGAATCATAATAATTAGGTAGACATTGTGTCCAATTGAATTGGCCGCTGACGATTATTAGGGTCTATCGGGAGGCTGGCTTTAAAATCAGACCCATACAGAATTATTTTTTATTACAATTTTTATTGATGTACGTGTACAGTTTTTTTTCTTCGAAAATTTCAGTACGCCAAGTTCTTCCAGTTGTATAAATATATATTTTTCTTAAAGTTATAATTTTTCAGAGAAAATAAAGGATATATAATTTAATTTGTAGAAGATATAAAGTTCGTGATGAAAATAATCAGTAAAACTCGTTTAATTTAATTATTTATGAGTTATTTGTCTAGAAGAAAATTCTTTTTGAAATATTTAATACCTATTTTAAAAATGTCTTTAAAGGGCATGTTTAGTAAAATTTCAGTGATAAATACAAATGTAAATGGAGGAAAATCTTTTGGATTCTATCTGACTATATGTATGTGTACATAAATAAAAATATTTCGGTTCAATGCACCGATTTCATTCGGAATGTAATGGAACTATGATTACATGAGTCTTCATCCTTATCAGAATAGAACATCCCCGAAGCAATACTCGTGGAAGTTTGGCAGACATTCTGTATTCACAAAAATAGAGGTGGACTGAATTGCTAAATCGATTAAACGGCGGAAACAGTTGGAAGAAAATGACTCCAAAAAGAGTTAAAAAGATAAAAAAAATCTCACAAATTGCCTCTGGAGACTACTTAAAATTTCGATCATGCACACCGAGACAATAACAACTCTATCATTTCTATGAAAAATCTTTTAAAAGATTTGGTTTTGTCATTATAAACTACTGGATTTTATTTAAGTTCCAGAATTCACGTGATCTAAATATATATTGCTTTATTAAAATATTAATAAAAAAATCTCGTGAAAAATATAGTAAGGAATATTTTTTTCACCTATTAATTGTTAGAAGCTTTATATTTTCTTTTTGTTTAACTCATTACCTTTTTTATGTAATTAAGGTTAAAAAATTATTTATTATGTTCCACCCGCAATATGATTAATTTTTCTTAACTAAAGTGAAAGATATTTCTTTTTGATTCTTATTCCTATGGTTTTTGCAAAGTAGAAAACGGTATTGTATGAAATACTTTCTTCTTTTACTAGCATAGTTTCGAAGTGTTTGTTGTTCTTCATGATTTCTTAAACAACACACTAAAGTGCATTAGGGCTAACCGTATTAGACTCTGTCTTTAAGAACTTCACCTAGAGTTTCACCACAAATCTATTCTCAATGGAATTATTGAGCAATGCAAAAAAGATTAGATTATTCTGAAAACGGCTTTAATATGTGTCACAGATAAACCATTATGCTATAACCACAGTTTATTAGTTTGAACACTTAACTTCCGGTGTCTTTATCTTTTCTTCTATTAGTAATTCATATTCCTTTCTTCCATTCAGAGTTTTGAATTGTGAAAGAATGTCATCCAAACCAACTTGATTCCAATTCAATTAAAAAATATTTATTAATGATCGGTACATTTTACCTTCCCTTTGTGAAACAATGGTAACTGTTTTACTTAATTATGATACCGAAAAATTATTTTTATGTATTAATAATTTTACAGAGAAAGAGATAAACGTTGGAAAGTTTGCATTCGTAATTTTTAAAAAATTAAAAAGTAATCCTTTATAAGGCAATGGGAAATATATTTCTCCCTCCAACTTGATTAATTTTTAAATGGAGAGCTAATTTCCCACCCATGAATTATGTTACTAGCACTTGGGATAGAACGACAATTATTAATTTCTGGATTTTACAATTTGTAAGCACTCCCGTGAGTTTCCTCAGCAGCAAGAAAAGTGTTCAAAACAATTGACTAAAATTGGACCCAACTTTACAAAACAATCCTAGACGTTACCGTTTCTATTCCACTAAAGAGCGCGAGAAGGGAACATTAGTGTAGCTTACTGATCTCTGTTCTTTGAAATTTCGTGGAAAGTAATACGAATAAATTCTTAAATTTTTGAATATGAATATTTCTAATTTCTTTTGTAGATTTTAAAGATTTTTGTAGATTACACAAATACGATATGAAAAGAAACATGAGATAAATAGCTCCCAATGGGCAGAGGGAAGCATATTTCTCACCTCCATAAAATGGTCTTAAAAATAAAACTACCTTTAGGAATCAATCTAAATCATAAAAATAGTTCAACATTGTTACGAATGGTAAAAAGAAGGATCCCCTGGCCGTGTGGACACTTAAATAGTGTACTTGCCAACTCGTGGAAGAAAGAACATGCCACCGTCCATCCCCGTAAACTCTTCGTTTCTTGTATAATATTAACCTTTTTATGTAATTGTTACTATGCTTAATTAGAAGGTACCAGAATTTTAATTTATTTGAGCTTGCCACCGTAGTAATTTGTGAGCACACACAGTTATAACATAACATTACTAGAAAAAAAATGGTGCGTGGAATGCCACGCGATAGGAGTGAAACTTCTTTTTGACGTTGGCAGTAAATGCAGGGGAATACATCTAATTACATTAAACTAACGGGGGAACTTATTTTAATCAAATAAAATTCGAATCTCATTTATTGTATGAAAATAATATTTTTATTGAATTTTTTACATCATCATTTTCCAAGAAAACACAATAGGTTTGTATTAACTGAAGTAGGATATGAAAATCCTCTATTGTAGTCTATCAAGAAAACGTGAGAAAATTGCATCAATCGTGGTTCCGTATCTTGTTGTTCATTCTCTAGCAACATTGTTTGTAAAACATTTTTGTGCTCAGCTACAGGCAATCTCAAATCATCTCCAAACCATAATCTATCACAAATCGAACACCCGTGACCGAAAGGATTATCAACGAATTGCTTTTGAAAACCTTTGTGAGCATTTTTATGGGAATCATAGTCTTTGTAACGTAAGATAGAATTTATTATCAGTTCGCATGCATCAGTTCTATCACACAATAGATTTGTTGAGGGCTCTGTATTTGTTGATGGCACATGGTGGTTCACAAAGTCTGTACTAATCTGTACTGTCATTAGAAGAGTCTTAATAGAATTCCTATCATCTATCATTAGATTCGGCATTTAGAGAGTATTCTGCAATTTTTTTTCCTTGCTCGATATTTTCTCATGCGCTCTGATGGAGATTTGGCAGTAGCACTTTATGAATTTGTACTTTTTTTTTTCCTGTAACTTTTTCGATTGGACTTGCTGCTAATTTTTCTTTTTATTTCTTCCAAGAAACTTTTTCCTCTTTGTGCATTTGGTTTAGACATTCTGACGAAAATTAATAATGATTCAACGCAAATGAAAATTTAAAAAACAAATTAGCCGACGACCACATCGCCATATAGCCAACAATCTAAGGAAATATTTCAAAAAGGCACGCTTTGACTGCGAGAGCTCTTTTGCCTGAACCGTAACGCACACGCTGCAATACATACAACCGTTGATAGATGATCCCAGGTCTGGGGGAAAAGGAAGGGTGTGGGAAGTCGACCAATCAGAGAGGCGTACAATCATCCAACTATTTCACGGACATGACGCAAGTCACGTGGTGTCCCCCACTCGCTATCTCCTCACTATGGCGACGATTCGTGGGGAGGAGGAGGGAAACCACTACTTCCGTTCTATTTCTCACCGTAACGCAAAACTGGGCAAATCCCCCATTCACTCTCGTGCCTAAAGAAGTTTCATTTCAAAAATGACACTACAAAGAATTAAAACGAAATATTTGCAGAGCAATATTATAGTGATGAATCTTACGACTGTAAAAAATTTATAATTATTCTGCAAGTAAAAATAATTTTTCTATTAAACTGAATAAAATTTTAAACATTTAAAATATTTGTTTCAATTTTCGAAAGGTATATATAGTAAATGTATATAAACGTGTGTGTTTGTACATATTTGAGCATTTTTCGAACTACATATATATATATATATATATATATATAATTAATTTTTTAAAAATTTTTCTTAAAGATTTTTGAATAAACTCTGACATGATACCTTAAGAACTGCTGATGGATATGTTTTACGTATAGGTAATTATTACTAATTCCCACTAGAACGTATAAAACGAATAGTTAGTTTTAAAATAAACTTAAAAAGCAATAGTAGGATGTCATTTACATTTAAGAAGAAAGCTTTTTTTTAATTGTAAGAGGGTAAAAATTACCCTTTTAAACGCCGCACTATGATTGAAAGGTAACATAAACTAAATTTTGATAAAAATCGAATTAAAATTGAAACATAAGATCTATAAAAGAAAAAAAATTTGAAAAAAAAAATTTTTTTTATAGATTTTTATCATGTTCCAAAAATGGAACATTGGCGGGTACCATTAAGTTTTTTCACATGTTTTTTAAAAGTACGATCAATGACATTTAAATTCAAAAATCAGTTATCTATAGTAATATATAAAAGAAAGAGTTTGTGTGTTTGTGTTTTTCACCTATTCCGACCAAATTAAGCAACCCAGGAGTATGAAACTTGGCATGTAGAAGCTATTGGTCGTTATGCTATTAACCTCGAAGAGTTTTTTTCGAAATTTGCTTTAGATTTTTTTTAATTAAATTTTTATGCGATTTTTCAGCTAAATGGAGATATGACGTCATCAGACATGTCAAGTCTTAACTTTGCGAAAATTAATATTTTGAGCAGTTTTGGATTGGATTTTAGCACATTTTACTGTAAATATATTTATTTTAGTTGTATTTATTCATTTTTTTAACTCTTTGTGGAGGAATTACTTTTGTTTTTCGAAAAAATATTCCTAAAAAAATGTTTTTATAAATTTTATTTTTCCGATTGGCAACACTAATTTGATAACAGTGGATATTTTCGTATTTGATTTCCAACGCGTATATCTTTTTCATTTCTTTAAAAAAAAAGGATGGTTGTTTGTTATACAACTTTTTAAGACTAAATAATCATTCTATACTGATGGAATGGGGTAATATGTACCATTAAAGTGTACTAATTACTAATATCCAGGCGATGTCATTTGGTTCCAAGTTTAACTCTGGTGCCGAAAACCTGTGCCATGATATGAATCTCAGATGGATTGTAATCAAGTTAAGTTTATCCACCGTATTGAATTTGTGTAACTGTGTATAATTTTTGTTCAAATTATAGCCAATTTCCTTTTGTGGTTTGTAATAATGCATGTTGATTGCGTAATGGAACAACTACCCATCTTGCAAGGCCTAAAGCTACTATTTTTATTGTTGTAATCAATTTTAAAAATATTTACTTTCCATAAAATGTTCTATTTCATTTTATGCTCCTGATTTATCTTAGCTGTACTATTATTATCAAAAAAGCTTGATTACACTCTTCAAATCTTTTTGCTGTATCTGAAAAAAATTTTGTAGCCCAAGCACAACCATAGACTGATAATACCACCAACATTCAGGTTAGCAAGAATAAGGAGAAGCAAATGTGCAAACCCAAGGTCCTTGCAAATGTTTTGTACCATAATATAAACAAATGTTTTTGCATTA
>BMAO01005632.1:0-20211 GCA_019973975.1 Trichonephila clavata | reverse complement strand
CGCCAGAGAAGGGTGATGTTCCAAAGACTCTGGCCAAGACTGATCAAAGTATCGTTTGACGAGAGAAGGCACAAGGTTCCACAGCCCGGTTCCCACCTCCAAACTCCATGGGCATTGTTCCATCAAGAGAGAAGGATATCCAGACCATTTTTCAGGTGGAAATTCTATACGTGGATTTCTCCAATGGGCCTCAGGGTCGAACAAGTTGAAAGGCACACAATACACTCCAATTCGGAAACAATTCTCAAAGCCAATCATATTGGACCAGAAATAGGTTTGACACGTGTCCACCAAAAGGATATCTGCTGAAGCAGAGTCCAGGCATTCTTGCCAGAGGGTTTGCAATTGTCGTTTTAAAGCGGGATCGCCTTTAATGCGGTAGTAACAACTGGAATAGGATTCTCCTTCTTTTGCCAACTTCATGAGAATTTCATCCCGTTGCAAATGTAAAACGGATCCACAACTGGCCAATTCCTCTGTCAAGGCTCGAGCAATGGTGCTTTTTCCTGATCCCATAGGTCCAAGGAGAAAAATGACCACTCGACGATCTTTTCGAAAAGTAAATGGAGCTTGGTATAAGTAGCCAGAGCCATCTACTTGGACGGGAGGTTGTTTGCTCGACTGATCGGCAGAATTAAACGCATCAACAAACTTAACAGATGCGGAAGGGTGGGCAGGTACATGTGCAAGATGGCATTGACTCGCAATCGATGTTCCGAGGAGAAGGAAAGATTTCGCAAGCAACACATGTGACAATCAATCAAAACTCCCATGGTAAGCAAAACATCTTCTGGAATTTCGTCTTGAAATCTCAAAGTCACCAAACGAGCACCCACTTGAGCGTGACCTCTGAAACCTTGTTGTCCCAAAAAGTTGGTTCGAGTAACGAAAGGTTTTCCAATATCATGAAGAAATCCTACCAGGTAGGCATAGGTAATATCTTCTTTCCATATCTCTTGTAAAAGATGATCTCGACGGCATAATGCATCCATACGGCGGGCAACATCCACACAGTGCTGTTGAAAGCATTCTTGATGATGGGGATTAGGAAACCAGTTAAAATTGATAATTCTCCCATACACATCGGGAAATTCGTATGGAGGATAGATGAGGGATAAAACACGCTTGAATTCAGAAACAAAGTCTGATGAAGAGTCCATGATGTAAATAAATTTCACTAGCACACTACTTGATTTTATAGTAAGGTAAAAAAAAAAAAAAAAAAAAAAAAAAAAAAAAAAAAAAAAAAAAAAAAAAAAAAAAAATTTTTTTTTTTTTTTTTTTTTTTTTTTTTTTTTTTTTTTTTTTTTTTTTTTACCTTGAGCTGCATTTGGTTATCAATAAACATCCCTGTGGGCTTGGGGAATACACAAAGGATTTTTTACATTTTGGTATCCAATTGACGTACATGGCGTAGGGATGTTCAGAATTGCAATTTGTTAAATAATCAATTGTTGCCCAGTTGCTGTGGCGATTGACTAGCAATGCCAAAAATATGAGTAAATACAGACAGGTGGCATCGTACATATCGGTATTGGGTTCAGCCAATTTATGAGCAATCGCATAAATTTCTGGCAATACATCTCCTTCCATGAGGGGAAATTGTTCATATTTAATGTAAACTGCATGAGATATTCCATCTCTTTCATCAATAATATTAAACAAATAACCGTACTCTACTCGATTGGTTTGAATCTGTCTCAAATGGGCATAAGCCTCATTTTTAAACTCTCTGACCAGCTCAGGTGTCACATTGTTAAATCCTGGTAAAAGTTTACTCGGAGAACCAAATTTTCTCAACTTGTAGCCATTTGTATGGGCTACAAAATCCACCAATCGGTCCAAACGATGATTGGAGCGTTTCAACACTTTCAAATCATAATACTCTTCAGCATGATCCATATTCTTTAATTTTCATTTCCCATTTTGCGTAAATTTCGAATAATAACATTTTCGTAATACACCACAGCTGTTTCCGTGGATTTACAGTGTCTTTTGCGGGGTCCCTCCACTTCGGAAAGGGATCTTTTGGGTCCTTCTTCTTCTGCTTCTTCTTGCAAGCTAGTGTTTTCTAACGTCAACGTATCAGACGTTTGATCCAATATACTCGTATAGTGTCCCAATTGAAAATCAGATCGACGCCGGTATTCGGAAAATTCTTCTTCAAATTTTAAAATTAAATCCGTTTCGGGCGTCGTATTATTCTTGGTACTCTTGAGAAACTGACGGACCGCCGATCTTAAATCGGTCATGGTGGTCATGGTATTCAGATTTTCTTGCACATCCATGTGTGTTTTAAACTGATTGTACACGTCTGTATTAAACAAATAAATTTTGGTGTATTCCACCACACTAGGCGGCTCGTCCCGATAATGCAAGAGTCCATTTTTAATATCCATGTATTTTTTCAGGTGATACAGGAGTATCAGAAAACACCCAATGTACGATCGTTCCACCACATATTCGTCCTTTCCATATCGGTTGAGCCGTACTTGCTCCGATGTGGTTAAGGGAGCTTTATTCACAAAGCGAGACATGAAAGGAATGGCCACGACTCGGTCTTGAAAAGCCTCGGTCGCTCGACAATCGGGTAAATTATTCGTGGTGGTAAAGAGCTTAGCGGTTGGAATCCCTCCTTGACTCGATTCGTACATGTTTCGAAAAGTCACGCAGGAATTGCCCGTTATTTGCTTGACTCGATTTTCATTCAGTTTCCCTTCCAGTTCTTCGGTGGTAACAATGCGGCAATTGAACAAAGTCGAAGCCAAGTCGGGAGTGGGATTGGCACTAGAGGATCCCGGTTTTAAATTGTCAGATTGAATACAATGATAATACCCTCCAAAGACACGCGCCAAAATTTCAAACAATTTGCTTTTCCCATTGGAGGTTTCTCCCTTCATGACAAAAAATTTTCGTTCGTAATTGGTGGCTATAAAAATACTGGCCAAAACATCACACAAATACATCAAGAGGTCGTGTTCGAAAGCGGTATATTTACTCAAATGAACCATAAAATGCATCATGGAAAGAGCATAAGGATTATTCGTCAAGTTGGAAAACTTTTCTTGAATCATTTCATACAAAGTATCAAACAAATCATCCGTCCGATCTGTTAGGAGAGCTTTTAAATACTGAAGGAAAAAAGATTTGTCCGTCATTAAATGGTACAAAGCTTCCAACTCGGGGGAGTGGTTATACAATTGCACCAATTCCGTTCGGGAAAATTCAACTCCCAATTTCCGATCCGATAAAAATAATTCAGGCACCGTGCCACCCACTTGACCCGTCAAGATATCCAGTAATCCGTCCGCCGTACGTATAAACCACTTGTGTCGATCCATTTGAATCGTCTTTCGTTCCATATTGATGTCGCTGGTAATGGTGGAAATGACAGCACTGATGCTAAATTTCTGGGTCACCTCGGGTTCTGGACCCCCATATTTGCCTGATTTCCGATATTCTTCCAAATACGTGCAGATGGCATTCCATAAATTGTTCATGTGACAATCCTTTTCCTTGTCGCCTTGAATTTCTTGCCAGGATTCCGTTAAACAATTCCAAATAAAAGCGTTGGCTTTGCGTAACGAGTTGGGCAATTTGAGGACTTGAATGGGAAAATGACTCTCTTGTAAATTGCGCAACAATTCAGTCATTTGAGCCAAAGTCGAAACGCTTAAAATGGCCCGTTGGGAATCGTGAACAATTTGCTTGAGCTTATCCCGGTATCGGGTGTACCGTTCACATAAGTTGTTGCCACAAAAAATGATGGTTTGCAGGGTAAAATCTTTCATAATCACTTGAGTGTGTTCTTCTCCCACCTGTTCCATACGATCCAACAAAGGCAACAAATCTTTATCCAAGACCCCTCTTAAATGGTTCACCATCATCACGGTGGAAATGTTTAAATATTTGCATAAGGCATAAAAGGTGGGGAGAAAGTAATACCCCTGGTGATACTCCAAAATCGTTTTGATGGGATTGGAATCATCCAGAAACTTTGTATTATTTTCTCGCAAAATTTGATTAATCGAGTCAAAAATGGGATTAATGTGGAGGGTTTCCGGATGCATGCGTAAGGCTCTTTGATACCATCGCTTCAAAGCCGCATTATTCGTTTCCAAAGTGCCCATGAGAAAGGCATTGAAGCGCAAATAATGAAAAGTTTTTAAAAAATGCGATCCATCAAACAGCAATTGCTTTCCTTTTGAAATGTATCCAAAATCCTGGGTACGTTTGTAGGTGAACGTGGCGATATCTTCCACATGACACGATTCGCTGGGAGTATTGCTAATGAGTGTCGAATAGGATAATTTATACAAAGGGGGAAAAGGAGTCACGACAGGCATCATAAAACCCAATAAATGTTGTTTGGCCTGCCGCTCGTCCAAAAATAAAAATTTCCTGAAATAGGAATCAGTGTTGTGTTTGACGCGTTTAAACGATTTTTTCAATCGAGTCAGTTCCTCCAACAAGGTTTTACTTCGGAAATCAATAGAATACGTTTCTTTTTCATCTGCATAAATCATTTCCATGGCTCGATAGGCAGAAGTGTCAGGTTTTCCTGAACCCGCCAACATCATATTTTGCAAAATGTCCAGCTTATAAGTACCATTCCCCTGTATAACGTAATGTAAAGGAACACTCTGTTGATGGCAAAATAAAATGTAATCATCATGTCCAATAACAAATTCAGGTAAATGAATATGAAAGCCACGACCTCCAGATCGAGCAGCAATAATGTACGTAAAATGCTTGACATGGGGAAAAAACTGCAATTTAAGCGTAGATTCAATCAGAGGAATGATGGAGGTACAGGGCAGTCCCCCAGTATCCTTGGGGGAAGAAAAATCTAAATCCAAAGTGAGGGAATGTTGCTCGCAAGTAGCCAAATCCATAGTAATGGATCCAAAGCGCTCTTGTCGGCACCAATAATGGGCAAAATTGTGATAATCGGATTGTTTAACATAGTAAATACCTCCTTTGAGGTTGTATAAAAGGTAGGCATCGGTCGTTGGAGCTTCTTCCACACTATCAATTTTGTGCAAATAGGCACTCATACCTCTTGGTTTCTTTTCAATACTCTAATAAATGAACAAAACTTTGGATCGAAAGTTTTTAAAGCTTTAAAACCTTCAGTAAAAAAAAAAAAAAAAAAAAAAAAAAAAAAAAAAAAAAAAAAAAAAAAAAATTTTTTTTTTTTTTTTTTTTTTTTTTTTTTTTTTTTTTTTTTTTTTTTTTTTTACTCTACTAGGTGTGATACCATCTTCTCAAAAGAATTACTACTCAACACTGGTGTGGAAAAACTCAACATGCCTTCATCGTGTGGGCAAAAAATTGGATTAATTTTCCACGAAAAGTTGGTCATGCATTCTACTGCCCCTATGAACACGCCATTTTCAATTCGGGATCTTTCCACCACACAGGGAGAAGTCTCATCATTTGGATCTAAATGTAAATTGGGTCCACATTCACATTTTGAATTTCGATACCCCATCATCGGTAGGGGGTTTAAAAAGTCTTTAATACAATAATCTGCAGAACATACAAAAGGTAAAACAGACATCATAGGTTTCCCCAAAATATCTAATGAATTGCATTGACATTGAAATCTTAAGGTTTTCCCATCCGCCAATGTTTCGTAAGGGTTGTCTACCTCCGTGGCAGGTTTTTGAAGCAAATAATCCCACAATACATTTTTTGAATTATCTTTTGCCTCTTCATGGTGACAGGCCACCAATGTTTGTTCCTGGTACAAGGTTTGGTGCCGGGGAATACATTTCCACCCCGTCAAGGAAAATACATGATACGATGTTTTTTGATTGCAATTTCCAATCCCTCGGGGAAGACAATACATTCCTGGAGTTAAATGCTGATCCATTAAAAAAATTTCATCTTTTGATAACACTCGAAATGAAACAAAATCCCCATTGGAACACATTTGGCTACAATCACAAGGCTCGTCTGTAGGACATTTGAATCCATACAAAGGGCAGGTGGATCGAGAAATGGAAGATACCCATGAACCCGTGAATAGGCTGGGTAGTTTAGATTTCACATCATACAGCCAGGGTTTGTAAAAAAGATTGACTAGGGTCACAATTAAAATTAAGAATAAAATGAACGAAATGTACTGGATTTTTACCATACTTTGTCTTTTATTACTCCTGTTTAATCTGGAACCCGTCCCCGGACGTCCCGCTCATAAGCATTACGCCATGATCTGGACATGGAAGGATTATCGAGTCGTACGCATTCTTCCTTCGGATTGGTACGTCTTGGTAGACAACCAATTGGTGTATTTATATGTTCAAACCAATTCCTTGGACACGTACATTCCAGCCATTCGTTTGGATACACAACGGGAACATTACATATTGCATTATAATTACTTGTTGGATTGGATGAAAGAACCGGCAGTCATTGTACCCTACCCCACTCATTTAAATAATGTCATTAAAATTTTGAACCACCTGACAATGACTTTCTAGCTTCTCGATGGCATACTGTCCTAAAATTATTGAAAGTAGAAGAACCATAAATATGTAAATTGGGAAATAATTGTTGCAATTCAGGAATCAGTGTGTGATGTTGAGTAGAGAGAGGTACTTTAAAAAATCCAATAGTTTTAATACCAGTCAATTTGAGATACAAGTACAACATTTCCATACCATCTCGACTGCATTCGGTGTGAGAAGTGTATTGTATTCGGAAAGGGTAGAGAGGAAAAATACTAATGCGTTTCAAACCTGGAGGTATGATTGTATTCGGAAAAGGAACCACCAATACGCCAACAGCCATAGGAACTAAACGGTCCAAAATGGGTGTAGGTGGATCAAATGAAACAAATTTAGTTTGGGATGAATACATGGAAAGTAGATCCATCCATCTCTGCATGAAACGCTGTAATAAATCTGGTTGATGGTAGCCATGAAGTAAACGAAAATATCGTTCAGCCACTAAAGTTTGTATTCTTTGCAAGTCAAACATCATTACTTGAGATTCAGTACTTGCAACATCTTTTGTCTTTAATACATTCAAAAAAAAAAAAAAAAAAAAAAAAAAAAAAAAAAAATTTTTTTTTTTTTTTTTTTTTTTTTTTTTTTTTTTTTTAACAGTTTGGAAGCACTTACCTCGTTTGTTGCACTGGTTAGCGAGGTTTCATGAGAGAAAGTGCATTTTCATGATTATTTTCTTCATCTTTGTCCAATAACGTATAGTCATACAATCGTTCCAAGTAATTGGAACACAACAAATGTTTCAAGTCACTTCTCATTTTTTGTTGAATGGTAAACTTTCTATAGGCTACTTCAATTGGAAGCAAAAGGCTTTGGTAAATCAAACGATCATCATTCCAAGAGGTAACTTGCCCCGTGTATGATTTGTTGAACGAATTGAAATACACGTGTCTTTTCAACCCTCTTACATTATTGACAATAAAATAATTTTGCTTGTACACAGAACCATCCAAACCCGTATATTGTAAAGTTACCAAAGGATAGTCCTCAATCTCTTCTTTCGTAAATTTGAAATGAAATCCAGTTTCTTCTTGAAATTCCCTATAAGCAGCATAAAAAAGTTCAGTCGTAGAGACTTTCTCCTTTGGTTTACTTCTTAGTTGCCCATGGGGAAAATCATACAGATCTTCATAGTATTCTCCTTTTAAATATCGTTTGTAATCCTCCAATTCATGTTTTTTCATCTTGGGCATCCATTCCTTTTCAAATTGAACCCGTACATCAAAAAATAGGGAGGGAGATGCGGGCCATGGTTGTTTCTTTTTGTGTAAACGATGAAAAAAATCTTGAATACAATAGGGAACCTTTCGGCGAAGGACCATAATGCGTTTGCATTCCGTCTTTACCACGATTCCATAAGACGTGCAACATTTGTGATAAGCCATCCGGGTCAGATATTGAATGGTGTAAGCAAACAATGACACTCAAAGCTTGTATTATGAAAAAAAAAAAAAAAAAAAAAAAAAAAAATTTTTTTTTTTTTTTTTTTTTTTTTTTTTTTTTTAAATCTGAATAAAGAAAGAATGAATTTTCCTAGATACAGCTGTCTCTATAGTCGCTTTCATGGTTGTACCTCGTTTCGTACAGAAGACTTTACAGTCATTTTGGATTTTGCCGATGAACCCTTTACCAATTGGTCCCTCTTACATCTCTATCGGTTTGATCGCTTAACCACAGATGCCAAACATACTTTTGCTGAAGCTCTCAAAGTGTTTTTCAAAACAGAAGACCCTCTTACTGTAGCTTGTGAACATGATTCGTGGACTGCCGTTTTGGGCAATTCCAAAATTATAATGCCTTCTTTGGAAGATGCTGCCACGTTTCAACTGTACGCTACTCCCTATTTTGTGAGTGATCCTTCCCTAGTGGCTGCCTATTTGCAAGGCATGGCTCGAGCGGCCAATGATTACATTTTCATGTACAAAAATTGCGTTTTGTATTTGGATAAAAATGATTTACCTTCTCCTGGGGATGTTATTTTGAACCCTCTCAAAATGGTTCCCAGTACCGCATTTGTCTTCTGAGTAATGAACCTATGCAACAGGTTCTATCGGTGGCTTCTGAATGGAAAACGCGTCGAGATGTCATGACTCTTCCATTTCTCACCCAAGAAACTATTGCACTTCCTAAAATGATACCTTTTCAACCGATAGGATTTCCTTATTTGCCCGACGAACGAGCCATTTCCGCTGGAGTGATTCAAAAACGTCTTTCCATGCGTCATCCTTGCTGTTTAATCCAAGATATTCTCGCTTCCTATTACAGAAGTTATTTGCTGGCTCACGAAGGCCAAGAATCTGAAACAGTATTACAAAATGTGGGTTTAATTATTGAATGGCCTTTTCGGTTAATGTTTGATGGAACTCGTCCCAATGCCAAAGACGACAAAAGGTTTGTAGCCTTGGCAGTGAATGGACAGCTACCTACACGCGTCTTGTACGTGCGTTATCCTTACGACGTGTACACTTTGTATAATGAAGTACCCAGTACCCATTGGACTCCCATACAGTATGTTTCCCCAGTGTTGACTTTGGAAATGGAAAAAGTGAGTGTAGATGGAGTGGTGATAGGTTTCATGTACCAAAACAGCTTTTTTTGTTTTAGTTTTCCCGTGTTGGAAAGTCGTCCAACCTATGATTCCAACCGAAATGTACAAAGTGTGTTGACACCAGCAAATCCTTCCGTATTGAAGGAGTGCTCAGTGTTGGAAACCTTTCAATATAATACCCAATACTCTTTACATAGAGTTCAAATGAAAGGAGTTTCTTTGAATGCATGGTGTTTAACGGCAGCACAAAACCAGTCTGAATATCCAACTCAGAGGCATTTACCTAAATTAGTCCAACAGTGGTTGAATTTTTTTGAAAATCATGCTGGGTCCATGAAAATGGACCTTGTGGATGTGTCCATGATACAAATGGCTCTAACACTGGCGAGACACAAGATTTGTTTTGAAACAAAAATTGACTCGAAAGCCAAACGAAAACAAAAAGGAAATCGAATCATGTTGAGTGACAATAACATTACATTAAGCATGGGTCCAGAAGAGGCAGAAGTGGTGAATAACTTACGGCTGGGAAATTCCATTGAATCTAAGCATTCTGAAGGTAGCTGCTCCATAAGTTGAAAAAAAAAAAAAAAAAAAAATTTTTTTTTTTTTTTTTTTTTTTTTTTTTTAATTAAACTTTTGTTGTTTTGATAATTTTTCAGACAGTTGTTTAGCTCGAGCTGCAATCAAATGAGCGTGACCTTTTGTTCCCTGCAAAAGGAAATCCACAGTCGCCCAATTTATTTCCGGATTCATCAACAAGATGAAAAAATACAACAATTCTAGTCTAGTCACTTCATACATTAAACTGTTTTTACATGCCCATTCTCGTGCCAGCTCATCGATCGCCTCTACCACTTGATCATATCGAGCACATTCAATAGCCAATTCTCCGTTAAATTTCACATCAAATTGAATGTATAGATTTTGTTTCATCAGATGGTACAGATAACCATATTCTTCCTTATTTTTCAACAAATGCTCGATATATTCCTTGGCCGCTGCCACCACATACTTATTTTGCACAATGTCGAAGGTTATACGTCTTTCAAATGGTTTGGGTGTCGTGTAACGAGGAAAGAGACTCGGATCCAAGTGGTGATTCCTGCGTATGTGAGCAATCAACTCATCGTTGGGAAGCCACAATTTTTGTAAATACTTTATCATTTTAGTCTTGTTTTCTTGTATACATTCCATGCAATCCATACGACTAGTAACGCTATTCCGGTTCCCACAACCCACATTAACCAGGGTACGAGAAACATGAATCCCGACCACACAGAAGAAGTCATTTCTTGAGCATAATATGACAAGGCTTCGGCAATCGTCGGTCGTTGGCATTCCATTTTTTGATGAGGTAGACAATTGTTATATTGACAATCACACAACCGACAGCATGTTTTTTCCACATCTTCATTATATCCATTGCAGGGATTTCCTAATGTCTGCTGGTCGGGACAATAGGGTACCTTATCCACTGCTTCGGGTTGGCAACAACTCAATGATTTCACTTTACACACGGACGAACCGCTATGTAAGAAACAACCTGAATTGGATTGAATATAATTATCAATATAAGATATCCCTACTCCTACCACTGTTGCCAAAGCAGTGACTTTGACACCCTTTTTACTGAAAATTGTTTTAATGACTCCTTGCAATGCCTTATTCTTTTTGACGAGGGCTTGCAAATGTTTGACATTTTTCGCTGTTTTTTTGAAAGCTTTAAATTTTCCAGTCACAGGTGGACGTTTCACAACCCATTTTTTCCAGGCCACCATAGCTTGTTTCGTAATTCGAGAAAACAAGTGTCAAAATATGGAGTCGACCGTTTGTATTTATAACACCGGTAAAGGAGATTGCAGTGGGAAAAGAAACAATCATTTGACGAATCTTATTTGTGAAAAACACTTGAATCAATATTTTGGTTTGGAAGTGTTTTTTTCCTTTGTAGAAACACCCATGGAAATTGTTTTTCTTGGATGGACCCTGAAACCTGTGTCAGGCATGTATTTCAAAAAGTATGATATCATTCTTCCTGTACAAAAAATGTATGACAAAATTTATCGACCTCAGCAAGTGGCCCGAACAGAAGCGGATTTAAAGTACAAAATTAATCCACGAACCGATGAGTTTATGAAACGTGTTCTACGGGATGGCCGATTTTCCAAAAGTGATCGGCTCGTATATGAACTGATTCGCAATTTATCCGAGACAAGTGATAACATTAACAATAATCCCACAAAAGAGTGTGAAAATGATCCTAAAGTCATTGCTTATATCCGATCCAAAATGGCCATTTCTGAAACGTTTATTGAAAAACTCTCCATTGAGAATCGAATTAATAACATTATCCTACCTGTGGATGAAATGGAAACATCCATCACTAAATTGGGTTTATCTGCCAGTTATAAATACATGATGAGTCGATTCGAATATTCTAGCCATTTGGTATCTGATTTGGACGATCAAACCATAGAGCTACCTCGTTTGATGTATAATGCAGTATTTGTTAAGGACGTGGGGCTTGTAGCCGTGTCAGATATTAGTGACCCAGATGTTATTGTTGTGCATGGGGCTACAAGGGGACAAGTGAAAACAAATGATTATGGATATTATGATGAACTAGTTATAGCTCATCCAAAAGAAGTCATTAATTCAAATCCAAGACTTGCTGCACAGAGACTATCAACTAATAATGCCATCAATAAAGCATTTACAACAAGTTGTATCTAAAAAAAAAAAAAAAAAAAAAAAAAAAAAAATTTTTTTTTTTTTTTTTTTTTTTTTTTTTTTTTTTTAAGCATTCACAAGAGCTTTGTGTTTTTCTTAAGCAAACTCTACTGTACTTTGTTCTACATCATATACAACTGAAGGGTCCCAAGTTTTTTGGTGCTTGGTGGGTATACAATCCACTACAGTCTCCTCAGTATCATCTTCAAGACCACGTTTTTCCGTTGATCCATTAAACTCTGGGGGCACAAAGTATTGATCTTGATTGGGTTCCACTTGTGCCAACAAATTCAAATCTCCCAAACATACCTTGGTTTGTTTCAAATTAGACTCGGGAAAAGCCACCATTTTCAAGATTCGGCCTCCGACTCGCACCATATCTATGGAAGCATCTTTGACGGCATAAAAATACCGCACATTCAATTCAATTTCCATAAGCGCAATAAATGAATCGGGAAAGTAGGATTTAATCTGAGCTCCAAACCGATTGACCAACGTCTCCCCATTAAAGACATGTATATCTGCAATACAAGGCTGGCTGCAATCAAACATCAGTTTGACGCCTTGGGAAGCCATACTCTCCATGGCATTACTACAGTGGTGACAGTATAGGCTGCACGTTCCAAAATTGACTTTGACAGTATCGGACAAACGAGCCTTATTGAGATCCACATCACTCGTCATTGCTTTCGTTAGCATATTCATCGCAGGAGAATCTCGGATAGTAATGGAGAGGGGGAGTTTGTTTGCCGATTTCGTATAAGGGCGATACACATTAGACACTCCAGCTAAAATAACTTTTAAGGACGTTTCTGCATTTTTCAGATTTTGCACCCTAAATTGGCTGTTGAAACTCGTACGCTCGGCTGAAAACATATTTCTAGCCTCCTTTTGAAACTGCTGATAATGAGCATAATTTGCAAGCTGTGACTTCCAATCCAAAGCCACTAAATTGAGAGAAGTATGATCCGATTCACGGACCATGTCTTGTACCTTATTGGCCAAGACGGGTGTTTTCAAAATCTGATCTACAAGAGTTGAATACGCATCCATCATAGTAAGTTTACTTGATTACTTGTATCCAGTTAAAAAACTGAAAAATGTGTGTTGCCTAGTCAAGCAGTTGTCCTGCTTATAAACCTTCAAGTCTAAAAAAAAAAAAAAAAAAAAAAAAAAAAAAAAAATTTTTTTTTTTTTTTTTTTTTTTTTATGTAGCTTTGGACTTGCATTTTCTCTTTGTAGTTTTTATTACCTTCACAACTTCATGAATTGTTGGACCTTGCCAAGATTGTTTTTCCAAGATATTTTCAATTTGTTTCCATGTATTGCCAATGAATCGGTCCTTTCGTTCCCGTAAAACGTTGCCATTCTTCACCGACACTTCATACACGTGTCCGTTTTGCAATCCCTTTTCCAATGCTTTGAAACGCCGGTATAAACCAGGTTTTTCCTTGCCAGGTAACCAAAAAAACCCATCCATGTATACTACATCTAGCGAATGAGTATGTTTCACTTTAACAATTTTATCTGTCGTGGTATTGTGAATAATGTAACCATCCGTTTCATACCGAATCATCGGAAGATCTTCGACTCTTTGACAGTATTTTTGCGTTTCATATCCTTCTGGTAAGGAGAGGTGTTGTAAAAAATTCATCAAAACAATTTCTCGATTCCATTGAGCGGTTGGAAACCCTCTGACTTGATACACGTCCAGTAATACTACCGTACCATTGGATAGTTTTTCGGCTGAAAAAACAATTCCATCTCCCAAGGAAATTCCTTTGTGAATTTTGTGAATACCTCCTTCCCATTTTTCTTTAATGTACTCTGGAAAACTATACACTAATCCAAAGGTACCATCCAATTTATGAGCAAACACTCCCTTTAAACCTTGAAAATTTGCCACACAGGTGACAGGTTTACGGGAAAATGTTTCATTGATGCGATAGGTAGGAGAGGAAAAGGAACGAAAATACTCATACACTTGCCAATATTTGCCCAAATTTTCTAGTAAGGACTCTGCATCAAATTTTTTAACTGGTTTAGAAAATACTCCATATTCCCATTCAAAAACGAGACGATACGTTCCGTCTGGATGGGCAAACGTATACACTTGAGCCTGATTATCCAGTGTCCAGACATGCCTGGTTTCATTTCGAAAAGGACATTGAAAATTTCCTGCCGCATCCAAAAATTTTTTGTGTGTCAAAGAGCTCCATGAGATATGAGGCGTTTCAATGGAATGGACCCATTTAAACCATAAGCCATCATAAAATACAGCTTCGGTCGAGACAATGTGTTTTGTTTCCAAACGTTTGTTTTTGTATCTAAAATGAGGTTTAACATACCATACGGGTTGCACTTGCACAGTACACTCGGGAAAAATGTCTTGTAAATGGAACGGCGTGGTATCTTGAACAACATACCGAAATTCGTATTCATGCATAATTCAAATGCTCGGATAGAGAAACGATTAAATCTAGCCGGTAATGAATGACTAAAAACAATGCAATCAAGTAGGCAATCATAAAGCAGGTAACCCAATAAAAACTCTGGCGAAAATTGTGATAGGCGATAGGGAAGATAATGGAAGGAAGAGCAGCCAAAATCAAGACAATTTTGGCAATCTGTTGTTCAATTGCTCCAAACGAGTCCTTGACTTGATCCTGATCATCTGCAGCCAAAATATTTTCAATACGTGAAACGACATTGAATGCACTCGCCATAAGTCTTTATTACATTGTGATTAAAAAGTTGTGTATTTAAAAAAAAAAAAAAAAAAAAAAAAATTTTTTTTTTTTTTTTTTACGTTATTGGTTGAAAGAGAAATTTATACAGGCAATATACAATAGCCAACAAGATTAAAATGACAATTCCAATCAACGACCAGCGTAGTGAATAGGAAATCTTTGGCGAATGTTTTTTCAGAGGTTTTGCATTCCCTCCCTGTACAACATTGTTTATAGCCACGACCATATATCCTTTATCAGCAGCACGAGACAAACGTGTAGATTTTAGATTGGTCACATAATCTCGATAATTTTTGTCCTCCCGATATAATATACCTGTAATGTTGGTAACTTGTACATTGGGAAACAATTGGTCAGAAATAATTTTTTTCCCATTGACTTCAGGAATAATTATGAAACAATCGTTTGTAATGGGATATCCTAAAGGAAAGTAGTCTTTTTCCTTCCCTGCTATGTCAGCTGGTATTTTCAAAGTGTATTCATTCCCATATTCGTCCAAAGGATATTTGGCTTCTTGCAACGCAGTTTTAGCATACTTTTCATTCAATATGACCTCTTTAAAGTGTGTAGGTTTCATCATTTGAATAGGATACATTTCCTCCCCGTTTTTTGTTTTGATGTATCGATCGAGTAACACATTATCTACATGTATCACATGCGATTCCCCATTGTCCTTTAAATAACTTTCGTTTCCTTTGGCGTCCAAGGGAAATATTACTTCCCCATCACTTGTGCGAGCATATTGAGGTGTACCATTCTGGTCGCGGGCAAATTCTCCATTCATTGGATAATATTCATCTCCATTTTCTTTTTTAGCATATCTTTGATTGCCATTTTGATCTACTCCCCAATGAACGGATCCATCCATTTTGATCACATACACCTCGTCATTCGTCGCGTCATCCGTTTGATACTCGGGATACCCCTCTCGATTTAAAGGGTATTGGATGAACCCATCATTTTTATAAATGTATTTACCATACGTTATTTCCTTTCCAGTGTTATCTGTGGGGTAAAAAGCATTACCATCTTTATCTGTTGCATACATAAAACCCCCCGTGCCTTGTTCCGGGATAGGAAATTCGTTTCCATGGGCATCCGTGGGATAGGTGTCATTTCCTAAAGCATTTTTGGCATAAAGGGAACCGGGACGTCCTCGATGAAGGAAAACGAGCAAAATTTGACTTTACGAAAGAACATTATTTTCAAAAACAGAAAGACTTCATAAATAAAAAATTATGTCATACAACCTATATACTTTTCTTATATACTACAACATAAAATTATTAAATTTTTAAAATATTTTAAGAAATATAAGGATTCGAAAAAGTACACACCAAAAGGAACTTTCGTATACATGGTGTTCATTAGGTACATGTATCTTTATTTTTATAACATATAACACCAAAACATGCTGTTTTAGTTACAAAATTGTACGTTTATTTAAATGCAATAAATATTTTTATACTACCTTGTTCAGAATTTTTTTTAAAAAAAATTTGAATTATGACTTTTTGAAATTTTGATAAAATTGTCATTTTTTTTTTACAAATTCAACAATAAAAGTAAAAATACAAACATTTCAGGAAGGAAATTAGAAGCATTAAATGCATTATCATGATACAAAAGTTCATACCAAGTTTCAAAAAAATATAATAAATAGATTTTTCTACACATGTACCTAAAAACTGAAAAAACACGTTTTGAGAAAAATGGAAAAAACTAAATAAAATGGTACACTTACCTAAAATTTGACTTTTAGAACATTCCAGCACTGTACTCATCTTGCATAGACTCTTCTAAGGCATCCTTCTTCCTTTTAATTTGCCTTTTAGTTGTCCTGGCTTCTTTGGTAGCTTTTTGGATACTCATCTCGGCTTCACAAATTCTGACGTAGTCAATTTTACGAAGGCCTTCACAAGTATTGATACCTGGATTTATTTGCAGTGCTTTTAATACTTCTGTTCTTGCGTATGCACCTTCATTGAAACATATAACTGCGTCCATAACACCCATTTGCAAAGTTTTTTTGCTCACAAATGTGTTTTTTGGCACACGATTCCACACACAGTTATTAAAGCTTTCGTTGGGGTTTTGAGTTCGGCCATGCAGACATTTTAATAAAAGTTCTTTCGCAGTTAAATCTCTAAATATTTTTTTAATTTTAAGAAGAACTGCTTCTGGGAGGGAATGTTTGTGGGTGTACTTTTCACCAGATACAAGGCTTTTGTTGTACCCGCACCAACTTTCTTCTCCCATAGGGCACAAACCATGTTGTGGATTTTTATCTGTCGACAGTTTATGGAAATATATTGCCCAGATGGATTTGGACATATCTGCGACTGATTTCCCAACATTTCTTCTTATGGCTAGGCCATAGTATTTTTGCAGCAAAAGAATTTCTGCATCTGTCAGCCTTCCTCGTCCAGATATTGCTTTATTGTCTGACAGCTTGGTGGATTTTAAACTGTTCTTTAGAGCTCTCAGTCTTGATCCCATCCTTTTTTGGACGTGGCCGATGCACTCCAATTTTTCAATCGGAACATCATCACCGTATATGTTGGACTCTTGAACCCTAAGAAAGCCCTTCGAATCTCCATCTCCAAGGTACTGAACATACCGAACATCGTAATTTGGTACTGAGCGATTGAAAATCCGCAATGCTCCTTCACTCTCCATTCCCGCACTAAATCCATGATAGTTTGCCTGGCAATTATCACAGGTTTTGTTTTTGTTCTTACATTCAAAACAATATTTTGATAGGCACTCAAAATCAACAACTTTTCCGTTATCGAGAGAAGTTGCCGTTACAACACCATTTTTTGACGTGTGTCCTCTTTTTTGCCAGGTCCCATCAAGAGCAATTGCTACGTCCTTATTGTTTTCGTTTGCAATGACAGCTTCATTAACGCTACTAACCATTGAACGTGATGAAGCAGTTTCCAACGCATTAAAAATTGGCGTATACAGTCTTTTTCAAATTTAGCTGGTGGAGGAGGCAAGTTCATCAGCGCACAAAATGTCTGAGCTGCACTTTTTCCAATTCCAATGCATCTCATACCATAAACAAACCTCAAATTTACTTCATATCCTGCTGGCACAGAATTTGAAGTCATTGAGCCATGACTAGAGTCACAATACTTGCAAGCTGCTGATATACTGCTAGCAAGTCCTCTGCGACTACTTTTATTTTCAGCAACATCAAAGCAGAAAGATCTATCACAATATCTGCATTTTGCAATATTGTTGAAAATATCATTAAGCATATTTAAGTCAATAATAACAAACCTGCTTTGAGATTCAGCTGAAAAGTTATCTTCATAGTCAAAATATCCTTTACTCTTCTCAATCTTTTTTTTGGAAGAGCTGACATCACATTTTTCACTCACTACACATACCGAAGTTTTTTTACGAATTAGACGACGTTTCTGATGTCCAAATTTCTTTGCTCGAGGCATTTCAAATATTTCAAATACTTACAAATCACAAACAAACAGAAAGTAAACAACAAAAATTAAATAAGCAGTGAAAATATGAAGTTTGTAACTCACGTGTTTGTATCTCAAGCACAAGAAAACAACATTCTTTAAATTTCGCACAGCTTGTGTTATAAACAAGATTGAGTTGAGTAGTTTTATTCCTTCTCAAACCACAAGAATAAAATAAATATATCCAGATCAAGTGATATTAAAATACCAATCTACAATCTACATAAAAGCATGTGTTTCGGTTACTGAAAGATGGGCGTGGCAGTTGATGTACGATAACGTAAATAACAGGTGTGGCAGCTGTTGTTTACATTTTAAAACCGCAATTACTCAGATATTAAGCTTTAAACCTATACATGTTATACATTTTTGGAATCAGCATTAACTCTACTTTTTTTTAAGATGAAAATTGAAAAATCGATTTTTTGAAGGTTTATCACGTCTCGGTTCCCTAAAGGAAAGGAATAGTTTGTGCCTTGTTATTCACTATGGGATAAATTTCATTTTTATCTTTGTCCTTGGCATAATAACGTTTACCCTCCTTGATGGCAAACACTTGTGTTCTTCCGGTCAAATAATATTCATCTCCCTCATTATTTGTGAGATACAATTCATTTCCCGACGGATCCTTGAGATATAAGGGTGTTGACATCTTGTCTAATCTTTATTGGAGCAGCGTCTCAAATACATGCCATAACCATTCAGAAGGACTGGTCGACATGTTTACTTTGTCGCTTTCAAGAAAAATTGGTACAATAAATAGATGAAACCTATCAAAACCATTCCTATCAAAGACCAGTTGAGGGGTTGGGAAACTTTGGGTAATGGTTTGTTGGGAGGAACGGGAGGAGGATTTAAAAGATTATTCAAAGGAGGGATTGCTGGCACCTAGTACGTAAGGAAAAATGTTGTACTTTTGTCTAGCAGCACGAGACAGACGTGTAGATTTTACATTGGTCACATAATCTCGATAATGTTTACCCTCTCGGTATAATTTACCTATAATGTTGGTAGCTTGCACTTTGGGTAACAATTGGTCCGAAATGAATTCTTTTCCCTCCACTTCAGGAACAATTACCCAATTGTCATTGGTAATGGGATATCCTCGAGGAAAGTAGTCCTTTTCCTTCCCTGCTATCTGAATAGGTATGTCCAATGTATATTCATTCCCATATTCATCCAATGGATATTTGACTTCTTGCAAATGTGTTGTCGCATACTTTTCATTCAATAGGACTTCTTTATACCTTCTAGCAATCTGATGTGTTATTTGAATAGGATAAATTTCCTCCCCGCTTCGTGTTTGGCGTATCGATCGAGTAACACGTCACCCATATAGATCACATCAGATCCCCCATCATCCATTAAATAACTTTCATTTCTTTCGACATCTAAGGGAAATATGATGTTTCCCTCTCTTGTGCGAGCATATTGAGGTGAACCAGAAGGGTCGTAGATGAATTCTCCATTTATTGGATAATATTCATCCCCATTTTCTTTTTTAGCATATCTTTGATTGCCGTTTTTATCCACTCCCCAATTAATGGATAAATCCATTTTGATCACATACACCTCGTCATGGGTGGTGTCATCCTTTTCATATTTGGGCATTCCCTCTCGATTCAAAGGGTATTTGAAGCTTCCATCCTCGTCATAAATGTAATCACCCTGCACTATCTCCTCGCCGGTTTTATCTGTGGGGTAATAAGCATTACCGTCTTCATCTTTTGCGTAGTTCCAACTCAAAGTACCTAGTTTGGGGAGGATGACTTCGTTTCCTTCAGCATCGTGTGGGTATATTTCCTTTCCTGAAGCCGTTTTGGCGTAAATTTTGGAGAAAAAGTAGCCAATAGCTACTTCTCGGTTATTAATTACGGGATAAAATTCATTTTGATATTTGTCTTTGGCATAAAAGGGTCTACCCTCCTTGACAGCAAAAACGGGTTTTCTCTGAGTAAAATAATATTCATCTCCCTTCTCATTTTTGAGATAGGATTCATTCCCCGATGAATCCTTGGGATAGTTGGGTGTGGACATAATCTTGTCTAATCTTTTGCAGGAGACGTTTCGGGTACATTTCTTCACCCAAATGATTTTTGGCATAATACGCTTCTCCATTATGTGTGGCAGGAACATGGGTCCATACATTCCAAATGTAATATTCATCCCCATAGGCA